>LNAC01001468.1:0-71602 GCA_002007465.1 Ailurus styani
TCCCCGTGGGTCCTGAGACCACACTGTCCCTGCAGGGGCTTCACCCCCCGCTTGGTCTCTTCCTGCCCGTTTCTTAACTAAGTTTTTCATTTTCACGTGTTGCGTTGTATAAGCTCTTTATATATTTTGGATACTAACCCTTTATCAAATATGTCATTTGCATACACTCTGTAGGTTGCCTTTTAGTTTTGTTGATTGTTTCCTTCACTGTGCAGAACATTTTCTTCTTGATGAAGTCCTAATAGCTCATTTTTATTTTTGTTTCCCTTGCCTCAGGAGACATAATCTAGAAAGAAATTGCTACGGCTAATGTCAAGAGGTTACTGCATGTGTTGTCCTCTGGAATTTTTATGCTTTCCTATCTCACATTTAGGTCTTTCATTTATTTTGAATATATTTTGGTGTATGGTATAAGAAAGCTGTCCAGTTTCATGCTTTTGCATGTTGCCATCCAGTTTTCCTAACACCACTTGTTGAAGAGGCTGTCTTTTCTCCCATTGGATATTCTTTCTAGCTTTGTTGAGGATTAATTAAACACATTGCTTTGGGTTCATTTCTGTGTTTTGTATTATCTTCCATTGATTCTTGTGTCTATTTTGTGCTAATAACGTACTGTCTTGATCACTACAGCTTTGTGTAATATAAATGAAGTCTGGAGTTATGTTGCCTCCATCTTTGCTTTTCCTTTTCTTTTTTAAGATTTTATTTATTTACTTGACAGAGAGACTGAGAGAGAGCAAAAGTAGGCATAGTGGCAAGCAGAGGGTGAGGGAGAAGCAGGCTCCCTACTGAGCAGGGAGCAGGCGTGGGTTCAATCCCGGGACACTGGGACCATGACCTAAGCCAAAGGCAGCTGCTTAACTGACTGAGCTACCCAGGCACCCCTTTTCAAGTTGCTTTTGTTATTTGGGGTGCTCTGTGGTTCCGTATGAGTTTTTTGGATTGTTTGCTCTAGCTCTCTGAAAAATGCTCATGGTATTTTGATAGGATAGCATTAAACGTGTTGATGGCTTTGGGTATTATATTTTAACAATATTTCTTCTTCTATTCTGTGAGCGTGGAATGTCTTTCCATTTAGCTGTGTCATCGTCAATGTCTTCCATCAGTATCTTTTAGTTTTCAGAGTCCAGGTGTTTCACCTCTTTGGTTAGGTTTATTCTTACTGTTTTTGGTGCAACTGTACGTGGGAATGGTTCCTTAAGTTGTCTTTCTGGGGCTTCATTATTGGTTTAGAGAAATGCGACAGATTTCTATAAATTGATTTTGTATCCTGCAATGTTCCTGAATTATTTAGTTGTAGCAATGGTGGAGTCTTTAGGGTTTTCTACATATAGTATCACGTCATCTGCAAATAGTGAAAGTCTTATTTCTTCATTACCAATTTGGATGCTTTTTATCTCTTTTTGTTGTCTGATGGCTGTAATTAGAAATTCCAGTAGTAGGTTGAATAACACTGGTGAGAGTGGAAATCCTTGTCTTGTTCGTGATCATGGAGAAAAACTGACTTTCCCCATTGAGAATATTCTCTGAGGCTTTTTCATAGACAGCCTTTATTATGTTGAGGAATTTTCCCTCTAAACCTACTCTGTTGCAGGTTTTTACTACAACTGGGTGTTGTGTTTGTCAAATGGTTTTTCTTATCCTCTCTTTGATCAATGTGGTGTATCACACTGGTTGATCTGAGACACTGAACCATCCTTGCAATAAAGGAATAAATCCCACTGAACATGGTGAATAATTTTTTTCAATGTTCTTAGGATTCAGTGTGCTCATATTTTATTGAGAATTTTTGCACCGATGTCTGTCAAAGATATTGGCCTATAGTGCTCTTCTTCGGTAGACTCTTTGTCTCGTTTTGGTATCAGAGTAATCCTGGCCTCATAGAATGAATTCAGAGGTTTTCCTTCCTTTTCCATTTTTTGGGATAGTTTGAAAAGAATAGGTATTAACTCTTCTTTAAATGTTTGGTAAAATTTGCCTGTGAAGCCATGAGGTTTTGGGGACTTTTTTGTTGTGAATTTTCTGATTACTAATTCAATTTCCTAGTTATCAGTCTGTTCAAGTTTTCTATTTCTTCCTCTTTGAGTTTTGGACATTTATATGGTTATAGGAGTTTACACATTTCTTCCACAATATCCAACTTTTCAGAATATAGTTTTTCATAATATTCTATTATAATCATATTTCTATGGTGGTGTTATTTGCCCTTTCTCCTTTTAATTTTATTTATTCTGGTCCTTCCTTCTTTCTTTTTGATAAATCTGGCTAGGGGGTTATCAGTTTCATTAATTTTTCCAAGGAACCAGCTCCTAGTTTCATTAATCTGTTCTATTGTATTTTTAGGTTGTATATCATTTATTTTGTGACCTAATAATATGTGATCTACTCAGGAAAATATCCCATGTGCACTTGAAAACAATGTGTATTCTGCTGTATTCAGAAATATCCTGAATATGTGTGTGAAGTCCATCTGGTCTAGTGTGTCATTCAAGGCCATTGTTTCCTTGTTTATTTTTCAAGTAAATTATCTGTGCATTGAAGTAGGTGAAGTGTTAATGTCATCTACTATTACTGTATTGTTATCAAATAGTTCCTTTATGTTTGTGTGTGTACATATAAATGTGTGTGTGTGTGTGTGTGTGTGTGTGTGTGTGTGTGTATTTGGGTGCTTGCAGGTTGGGGGCATACATATTTATGATTGTTAGGTCTTCTTGTTGGATTGTCTGCTTTATGATCATACAGTGCCCTTCTTTATTGATATCGATTTATTCCTATTTTAGCAATTATTTTGTGGTTGCTTCCTGTAGATTTTCTCTGATTCTTTCTTGTCTTTAGTGTCTCCAAAGAGTCCTCTTTAATATTTCTTGCAAGGCTGGTTTATTGGTCACAAACATCTTTAGTTTTTGTTTGTCTGAGAAACTCTCTTTATCCCTCCTTCTATTCTAAATGATAGCTTTACCAGATGGGGTATTGGCTGCAGATTTTTCCTATTCTGCACTTTGAATATTTCAATATTCAAACCACTGCCTTCTAGCTTGCAAACTTCCTGTTAAGAAATCTCTGGCTACCCTTATGGGTCTTCTTTTATAAGTTAAGGTCTTCTTTTGTCATGCTGCTTTTAACATTTTTTTAAATCTCTGTATTTTGCAAATTTAATTACAATGTGTTTGGAATGCCTGGGTGGCTCAGTCGGTCAAAGCATCTGCCTTCAGCTCAGGTCATGATCCCAGGGTCTTGTGATCAAGCCCCACATTGGCCTCCTTGCTCAGCAGGAAGCCCGTTTCTCCTTCTCCCTCTGCCTATGCTCACTCTTTCTCTGTCTCTGAAATGAATAAATGAATTAATTAATCAATAAAATCTTTTTTAAAATTGTGTTTGTGTTGTCCTGCTTTCATTGATGTGATTTCTTTGTGGCTCCTGAATTCTGGATGTCTGTTTCTCTCCCAAGATTAGTTTTCAGTTTTCAGCTATTATTACTTCAAATAAATTTTCTGCCCCATTTCCTCTCTTGTACTGGGGCTCCTATTACTAATAACAATAAGCAATGTTATTACTTTTGATGAAGTCACTAGGTTCCCTTGGTCTATCACGAAATACTATTTGGCCATACAGAGGAATGAAGTCTTGCCATTTGTGATAATATGAACCTAGAAGGTATTAGGTTAAGTGAAATAGATTGGACAGAGAAAGAGAAATACTATGTAATCTCACTAATATGGGAAATCTAAAGAACAAACAAATTAAGACAAAATTTAGAAAGAGAACTATAAAGAACTGATGATTGACAGAAGGGAGGATGTGGTGGGTATGCACAAAATCTGTGAGGTAAAGTGGGAAGTGTAGGCTTTCAGACATGGATGAATAAGTGACAAAGATATAGTATGAGGAATATAATGAATGGCATTTTAAGTATTGTATTGAGACAGATGGTATCTACACCTGTGGTGAGCATAGCATAATGGATATACTTGTCAAGTCACCGTACTGTACTCCTGAAACTAATGAAATATTGTACGCCAAATATACTTTAATAAAATGTTTTAAATATATTGTATGAAGTATAATTTGCATATGACATAATTTAGTAACTAGTAAATTTTAAAACTGTACAGGTATCACCATGATCCAGGTTTAGACTATTTTCATCACTCCAAGAAGACCCAAATACCCAGGTAAACTAAGTGTGTATATCAGAGTAATATGGATTTCATAGAATGGGTTGTGATGTCTATCTTCCTTTCTGTTTTCTGGTATTTGGTGGATTTTTTTTCTGTCAGTATTTGATAGAATTCATCAGTGAGTTTGAACTTTGCTCTGTGGAAAGATTTTTAATTACTAACTTAATTCTTTCACTTACCATAGGACAATTCAGATTTTCATTTATATATATGTGTACATATATTTCATTTATACATATACACACACATACTTGTGTATGTGTGTATGTGTATGTATATACATGTATACACAAACACAAAAACACACACACACACTTTTTTTTAAATTAAGCTCCATGCCAGGTGTTGAGCCCAATGCGGTCTTGAACTCACAATCCTGAGATAAGGTCTGAGCTGAGATCAAGAGGTGGACATTTAACTGACTGAGCCACCCACAGACCACAAATCAATTTTATTTTAAATTGCGATGTAATTCACATAACATAGAAGATACAATTTTGGAGCATATAAAACTGCGGTTTTGTCTCCTTCCCCATCCCAACCATAAGAGACTTCTAATCTCATAAAACAAACTGAGGGTTACTGGGGGGTGGGAGGGTAGGGATAGGGTGGATGGGTTATGGACATTGGGGAGGGTTTGTGCTTTGGTGAATGCTGTGAAAGATGTAAGCCTGATGATTCACAGACCTGTACCCCTTGGGCAAATAATAAAAATAAAATAAAAAAAAAACCGGTTTTAGTATATTCACGAGGTTATGAAAATGTTACTTGTATTTCTCTTACCACCATCTAGTTACAAAACATTTCATCCTCCCCTAAAGAACCCATTACCCATGAGCAGTTGTCCTCCTATTCCTCTGATCCCACAATCCCTGGCAACAACTATTCCACTCTCTGTATGGATGTGTCTATTCTGCATATAACATATAAAGAAGTCATATACTATGTGGTTTGTTTTAACTGGCTTCTTTCACTCAGTATATATGTTTTGGCTGTCATGCTTGCCATAGTACATGTCAATACTTCATTATTTTTTAGGGCTAATATTCCAGGGGATGCAATACACCACATTTTGTCAATTCACTCAACAGGTGAAGGACATTTTAGATTTTCCACTTTCTGGTGATTATAAGTGATGGTTTTAAGAACACTTGTGTAAAAATTTTCTGTGGACATGTTTTCAATTTCCTTGGGGATAGGCACATGGTAAGGAAGAGATTACAATTACCATAAGAGATCATATGGTAATTCTATAGTTAGCTTTTTAAGAACCTGCGAAAAAAAAAAAAAGGTTCCTACAGCAACTGTACCTTTTTACAAACCACTAAGTAATATACCAGGATTCTACTTTCTTTACATCCTCCCCAACACCTGTATTTTAAAGTATAAGTGTAATTTTTAAAAGTTATTATTTTAACTATTATAGAGAGTGTAAAGTTGTAGCTCAGTATGGTTTTGATTTGCATTTTCTTATGACTACATGTTGAATCCCTTTTCATGTCAGCTAGCCACCTGTGCATCTTCTTTGGAGATATCTCTGTTCAATTTTTTTTACCTGTATTTTAAAATGCTTCTTTTGGGGGTTGAGTTATAACAGCTTTTAAAATATGTTCTGGACACAAATTCGTCATCAGATATATGCTTTACAAATATCTTCTTACGTTATGTGTTTGTTCTTTATTTTTGATAAGCAAACTAGATTCTTTTTCTTTGAGGCAACATAGATTTTAATTTAATGTTAATGTAATTTCTTTGGTTGTCACACTTTTGTTGCCACACTTAAGAAACCATTACATAATTTAATGTCATAAATATTTGCAGCTATGTTTTCCTCTCAGTTTAGCTCTGTGTACAATTTTAAGCTAATTTTTGTGTATGATACATGCTAAGGATCCAACTTCATTATTTTTCATGTAGATACACACTTGTTCCAGCACCATGTGCTTAAATACAGCTTAAAATTTTTTTAAAGAGTCTTATTGAATGATCTCAGCATTTTTGTTGAAAATCAATGAACAATGTGTTTATTTCCAAAATAGAACTTTCTCAATTTTTTAAAATCAGAACGCTAAGTGTTTGAGTGAATTTTTTAATGCAAAAGAAACCATAAGCCCAGTCTTTTAAGGCTTAGATTAGTCTGACCTCTAATAAAATGCCTGGATCTCAATTCTGTACTCTGCGTGAAACAGAGTGCAAAAGCCATATTATCCATAAGAAGGGTATATTCTCTAATGGTCACTTCAGTTTTTCTCAAGGAGGGTGATGAACAAGAGTTATTCAGAGAGAGAGATAGGAGACAGAATTCATTAAAGAAGTGGGGATGCCTCCCAGAAGTCACCACCAAGGCCTGCTGGATGGGCTAACAGATAATAAGCACTCCCAGGATAGGGCACTTTCACAATTACTCCCCAGCATCGCTTTTATCACTGCTTTGGGCCCATGTCATGTAATACTTAGTCTTGTCTTTCCATTATGGGAGTTTTAATGCAATTTTATGGCCCCACTCGAGGCATATGTATTGGTTGGCTTGAAGAGTAGAGGTAACTTTTGTTTCAGTTTATACTTCATATGAGGGTTCAATCCATACTGAATAGAAAACAACAACAACAGCCAATACCCAGAGATACTGAGTTTTGAGCTACAGGTAGTAATTCCCTAAGGTGCTGTGGTCTACAGGTTCGAGGGGTTGCGCTGGGGAGACCATTTCTCTTCCTGGAGTACATTTGGAAGAGGGAATATTGCCTCTCCAGGGACAGAAGACACAATGGGGGTTGTTGACTGGTCATTCAAAAGCAGGGGACAGAGGCACACACAAAGGGCAGATGACCTGCTCACTGCCTTTCTCTATGCTTCACCACTCACTCCAGACACCTCCCTGGCTGTGTGACTGCTCTTCTGGGACAGAATCATGCAGGGGGAAGTGCTGCAGGGCTCTCCTCTTCCAGGGGAGGAGAGCAGGTACTTTGAGATTGGGAGTTTTGAATGCCAGGCAGTGGCCAGAGATAAAACACATGAGAAATGTGGTGCTGGGTGTGCCAATGGCTGGACACAGACAGCTTGAGAGCAGGGATCTAACTAAAGCCTGGGACACAGGGAGGGAGACTTCACTTTTCTGTGAGGGCCTCCAGAACAACAGTGGGCAGGGTTTCCCCTCCACAATGAGAGGACATGGTGATGCCATCTTCCACTCCACCACCTACACCCACCAGCACTATGGGACTTCAGAGCATATTTGAGCTTCTGGTAGAGGATGCAGTTACTGACCAAACTCTGCCTGGCCTGAGCAGGTGCATCTGGGAGCCAGTGTAGGGGTCTTCTCCCCACGTTGACCAGCGCAGGCCCACAACATGTACCAAGTCGACTGATCACAGGGTGTTCCAAAATGTCGACTTCACTTCTGCTGGAAACAGGACCAGGCTTTCTTTCTTTTCTTTCCCCCCTTTGGAATCAGGATTATACTTTTTTTGTTCATTTGTTTGTTTCCTTTTCTCACTTTTTGTTTCTGACTTCTTTTTGGTTTTCTGTTCTTTTCTTTTTTCCTTCTTTCTTTTTCTTTGGAATCGGGCCTCCAGTTTTTGTTTGTCCATTTCCTTTTTTGTTCCTTTTCCTTTTCTTTTTTCTCGGATCAGCTCCCCCCTCCCTTATCAGCTTATTTAACAAGCAAATCAAAGCACCCCTAGATAAAGTTGCAAACACTCCCCATGGAAAGCAAGGAGTAATTTTGCAGAGGCCTGACCAGGGGAAAGAGCAGCTACAACACAATAGCAGAGTGCATGCAGCATACACCAGAAAGATTTCCAGAAGGGACAGACCCCTTCTCAATATACTATTACTCTCAGGTGCAGGAAACAGAGCAAACTTTCATCACACACAAAAGATAGAAACTTAGTCAAAATGACAGTATGGAGGAATTCTCCCCAAAAGATAGTTCAGAAGAATTCACAGCCAGGGACTTCCTGAAAACAGATATAAAGAATTTATCAGAACAAGAATTAGGTCAACAGTCATAAGACTACTTGTTGGGTTTGAAAGAAGCATAGAAGACAACAGAGAAATCCTTGCTGCAGAGATAAAAGGCCTACCAACTAGTCAGGCTGAAATGAAAAATGCTGTAATTGAGAGGCAAAACAGACTGTATATCATCACAATGAGAACTGAAGAAGTGGGGGACAAAGTAGGTGAAAAGAAGACAAAGTCATGGAAAACCATGGAGCTGTAAAAGGATGGAAAGAAAGCTATTAGATCACAAAGGTAGACTTAGGGAACTCAGTGACTTCAGAATGCAAAATAATGTCCCTATCACAGGAGTCCCAGAAGATGAAGAGCAGGACAGAGGCACAGAAGGCCTATTTGAACAAATTGTAGCTAAGAACTTCCCTAATCTGGGGAAAGAAGCAGGCATTCAATCCAAGAGACATAGAGAAGCCCTTCAAATCAATAAAAACAGATGAACGGGGACACTTGAAAAATACAAAGATAAAGAGAGAATTCTGAAAGCAGCTTGTGAGAAGAGGTCCTGACCTGACAAAGATAGTCACAGAAGGCTTGGAGACCAGTTCACAGACACCTGGCCAGCCAGAAAAGGACTGACATGACTCAATGTGTTAAATGGGAAACATACATATGCAGCCAAGGATCCTTGTTTCAGCAAGACTGTCATTCAGAAGAGAAGGAGAGATCAAGAGTTTCCATGACAAACAAAAATGAAAGGAATTTGGAAACACTAAATCACCCTTGCAAGAAATAGTAAAGGGGACACTTTGGGTGGAAAGAGACACCAGAAGTATCAAAGTTGAGAAAGGAACAGAGACAATCTATACGCACAGACTTTACATTGTAATGTAATACAACGGCAATAAACTCATATCTTTTCATCATTACTCTAAATGTAAATGGACTAAATGCTCAGTCAATAGACTTAGGGTATCACAGGATTAAAAAAAAAAGACACATCCATATGCCACTCACAAGAGACTCATTTCAGACCCAAAGTCACCTCCATATTGACAGGGAGGTGATGAAGAATTTGTTGTGCTAATGAGCATCACAAGAAAGCTGGAGTAGTCATAATTATATCAAAAAAACTAGATTTTAAACCACACACTGTAATAAGAGATGAATAAAGACACTCTATCATAATAGAGAGGTCTATCCAACAAGAAGATCTAACAATTGTAAATATGTATGCTCCCAACTTGGGAGCCCCAAACATATAAATCAACTGACGAAAAAATTAAAGAAACTCATTGTTAATAACACAGTAATAGTTGGGGGACTTTAACACCCATCACGGCAATGGACAGATCATCTAAACAGAAGATCGACAAGGAAATATGCCTTTGGACAACACACGGGACCAGATGCACTTAACAGATAAATGCAAAACATTTCATTCTAAAGCAGCAGAATACACATTCTTTTCCAGTGCACCTGGAAGAGTCTCCTGAAGAGATCACATCCTGGGTCTAAGCCAGTGAAAAATGACTGAGATCCTACCATTCATATTTTTAGACCACAGTGCTATGAAACTTGAAGCCAATCACAAGGAAAAAATTGGAAAGACTACAAATACTTGGACATTCAACAAAATCCTGCTAAAGAATGAATGGTTATCCAGAAAATTAAAGGAGAAATAAAAATACATGGAAGCAAATGAAAATGAAAAGGTGACAATACAAAACTCTGGGATGCAGCAAAGGCAATCCTAAGAGAGAAATATGTACCAATTCAGGTCTCCCTCAAGAAGCAAGAAAAGTCTCATCAGCCTCCCTACTCAGTGGGGAGTCTGCTTCTCTCACTCTGCCTCTGCCTCTCTCTCTCATGAATAAATAAATAAAATCTTTTAAAAAAAGCAGCAAGAAAAGTCTCAAATACACAGTCTAATCTTACATCTGAAGGAGTTAGATATAGGATAGCAAATAAAGCCTAAAAACAGCAGAAAGGGGGAAATAAATAAAATTAGAGCATATGTTAATGATATAGAAATTTAAAAAAATACAATAGATCAACAAAACTAGGAGCCGTTTTTTTGAAAGACCAACAAAATTGAAAAAACCCTAGCTAGACCTATAAAACAGCAAAGAGAAAAGGCCTACTTATTTATACAACCAACAGCACAGAAATATAATTAGAATACTATAAGCAATTACTTGCCAACAAATTGGGCGATCTGGAAGAAATGGATGAGTTTCTAGAAACATATAAACTACTGAAAAATTGAAGATATAGAAAATTTGAATAGATCCATAAACAGCAAAGAATTTGAAGCAGTCATCAAAAATCTCCCAACAAATAAGAGCCCAGGGTCAAATGGCTTCCCAGGGAATTCTACCAAACATTGAAAAAGAATTAATAATTATTCTTAAGGTGTTCCAAAAAACAGAAATGGAAGGACAATTTCTAAACTCATTCTGTGAGGCCAACATTACCTTGATTCTAAAACCAGACACCCACCTAAAAAGGGGAATTCCAGACGAATATCCCTGATAAACAAGGGTGCAAAAATTCTCAACAGCATACTAGGTAACTGAATCCAAAAGCACACTGAAAGGATCATTCACTATGATCAAGGGGAATTTATTCCTCACTTGCAGGGCATGGGGTGGTGGTGTGGGGTCCAACATCTGCAAATGAATCAACATGATTCAGCACATTAATAAAAGAAAGAACAAGACATATAAGATCCTCTCAATCGATGCAGAAAGAGCAATTGACAAAACATGGCATCCTGTCTTGGTGAAAAAATCTTAACAAAGTAGAGGTACAAAAACATATCTTAACATCATAAAGGCCATATATGATAGACCCACAGCTAATAACATCCTCCATGGGGAAAACTGAGAACTTTTCCCTTAAGATCGGGAATACACCAAGGATGCCCATTCCTACCACTGTTGTTCAACATAGTACTAGTTACAGCATTTCACACAACAAAAGGAAACAAAACCCATCCAAATGGGCAAGAAAGAAGTCAAACTTTCACTCTTCACTGATGACGTGATACTCTATGTAGAAAATCTAGAAGACCACCAAAAAACTGCTAGAACACGTACATGAGTTCAGCAAAGTTGTAGAATATGAGATCAATGTGCAGAAATCTGTTGCATTTCTATACATCAATAATGAAGCATCAGAAAGAGAAATCAGGAATTAGCCCCATTTACAATTTACATCACATACCTTGGAATAAATCTAACCAAAGTGGTAAAACATGTGTACCTGAGAACTATAGAACACTTATGAAAGAAATTGAAAATGACACAAGAAAATAGAAAAGCATTCCATGCTCATGGGTTGGAAGAACAAACACTGTTAAAATGCCTATACTACCCAAGGCGATCTACACATTCAGTGCAATCCCTAGCAAAACAACACCAGCATTTTTCACAGAGCTAGAACTAAGAATTCTAAAATTGTATGGAACTAGAAAATAGCCAAAGTGACACTGAAAAAGCAAAGCAAAGCAAAGCTAGAAGTTATCACAGTTGCGGACTTCAAGCTGTATTACAAAGCAGTAGTCATCCTGACAGTAGAGCATTGTCACAAAAAGTGACATATAGATCAATAGAACAGAATAGAAAACCCAGAAATGGACCCACAACTTTATAGCAAACTACTCTTTGACAAAGTTATATTCAGTGGAAAGAAAACAGTCTCTTCAACAAATGATGTTGGGAAAACTGGATAGCCACATGCAGAATGAAACTGGACTGTCTCCTTACACCACACACACACACACACACACACACACACACACACACACAAGCTCAAAATGAATAAAAGACCTAAACATGGGACAGGAATACATCAAAATCCTAGAGGAGAACATTGGCAGCAACCTCTTTGACCCCAGAGTGTAGCAACATCTTAATAGACACATCACTGGAGGCAAGGGAAACAAAAGTAAAAATGAATTCTTGGGACTTTGTCATGATTAAAAGCACCTGCATGTCAAAGGAAACAACAAAAGCAAAAACAGACAGAGAAAGATAAATATCATATGATTTCACTTATATGACAAATTTAAGAAGCAAAACGAATGAACACAGAGGAAGAGGGAAAAATCCAGAAAACAGACTCTTAACCATATAGAACAAACTGAGGGTCGCTTGAGTGAGTTGGGTAGGGAGATATGCTAAATGGGCATTAAGGGGGGCACCTGTTGTGATGAGTACGAGGTGTTGTACGTATGTGATGAATCACTAAATTCTACTCCTGAAACCAATGCTATACTATACATTAACAATGTGAATTTTAATAAAATCTTGAAAGGAAAAAAAAAGTTGCTGAGAATTAATCTTATGCAGTCTTACCAGAAAAAGAGAGAGAAAGAGAGAGAGAGGAATAGACAGTTTAACCATGTGAGGTGATAGATGTGTTCATTATCTTGAACTTGGTGTTCATTTCAAAGTAAATATATATCAAATTGGCACACTGCACCTTTTAAGTATGTGATGACATTTTATGTACATTTTCCTTCAGTAAAGTTTGTAGGGGAAAAAATGAAAAAAAATGAAAAACATAAATGACAAAAAAAATAAATGAAAGTACACCAATACATTATCATTACCTATAGAATGATGACCTCATTACTCATTATATTGTCATTGTTCAAGTGTATACTTGTTTATGTATGTGTAAGAGATACCGAAAATGGAATTGTGAAAGACAAAGAGTATTTGAGTATTATGAAAATATAGTTGATTTTCATTGTTCTTAGTTATGTACTATAAATTACAATGAACACTGCATTAATATATAGTGATTCTTTGTAGTGGAAGTATGTGTCTGTATGTGTACATATCACATAGATTATAATCTTTAATCTGAAAAGGAAGTCATGCTGATAGGTTCTATTTTATTTATTCCATAAAGGAGAAAACAGGGTTCACAAATGTTAAGCAACTTCCCTGAGGCCACCTGGCTAACACGTAATAGATACTAGAATTAAGCCAGGTTTTTTTTAGAAAGAGTTGGCATTTGGGTTAGAACTCCAGGTCCACTGACTACCAGACCCATAATTTTTCACAATTTGGTTGAGCTGGTTAAGTTCTTAAATGTGTAGACCCTTTAGCTGCAAAATGAGTGAAAAAAGCTACTTCGGTGGATTGTATGTGGACATGTATTAGGTACTATAATATGTGCACAAATGACTCGTTAATCCTGATGAACATTTAGATCTTGAAAATTGTTCTTTATACCTTTTGTCTGTAAGTCTGTATCACCTTGAGCATGACTATCCATCCATACATACATCTGGTGTTTTATGTCACTTACCTCAAAAAGCACCATGTTTTCCTCAGTACAGCACAGGTGGAGGTTAAGAACACTGATTTTATTTATTTTTTGTTAACATATAATGTATTATTTGCCCCAGGGGTACAGGTTTGTGAATCATCAGGCTTACACCTTTCACAGCACTCACCATAGCACAACCCCTCCCCAATGTCCATCACCCACCCACCCTATCCCTACNTACCCTCCCACCCCCCAGTAACCCTGTTTGTTTTGTGAGATTAGGAGTCTCTTATGGTTTGTCTCCATCCCCAGTCCCATCTTGTTTCATTTTTTCCCTCCCTTCCCCCATGACCCCCCGTCCTGCCTCTCAAATTCCTTTGAATTTTTTTTTAAGATTTTATTTATTTATTTGACAGACAGAGATCACACGTAGGCAGAGAGGCAGGCAGAGAGAGGAGGAAGCAGGCTCCCCACTGAGCAGAGAGCCCGATGCGGGGCTCGATCCCAGGACTCTGAGATCATGACCTGAGCTGAAGGCAGAGGCTCTAACCCACTGAGCCACCCAGGCACCCTCCTCCTTTGAATTCTTGCCTCATACATAAAATGGCCTACTCAACATCCCCACAAGGATGTCTACTCATATGTAAATCTACTCCTCTTGGCTTCTTCCACAGTTTGGGTATTGTGACATTGCTGCTTTAAACATTGGGGTGCATGTGCCCTTCAGATCACTTCATCTGTATCTTTAGGGTAAATACGCAGTAGTGCAATTGCTGGCTGGTAGGGTAGCTCCATTTTCAACTTTTTGAGGAACCTCCATACTGTTTTCCAGAGTGGCTGCACCAGCTTGTATTCCCACCAACAATGCAGGAGCGTTCCCCTTTCTCCACATTCTCACCAACACCTGTCATTTGCTGACTTATTAATTTTAACCACGTGAGGTGGTATCTCATTGTGGTTTTGATTTGTATTGCCCTGATGCTGAGTGATGTTAGCACTTTTTCATGTGTCTGTTGGCCATTTGGATGTCTTCTTTCCAGAAATGTCTGTTCATGTCTTCTACCCATTTCTTGACTGGATTATTTGTCCATTGGGTGTTGAATGTGATAAGGTCTTTATACATTTTGGATAGTAGCCCTTTATCTGATATGTCATTTGCAAATATCTTTTCCCATTCTCTCAGTTTTCTTTTGGTTTTGTTGACTGTTTCCTTTGCTCTGCAAAAGATTTTTATCTTGATGAAGTCCCAAAAGTTAAGCGTCTGCCTTCTGCTCAGGTCATAGTCCCAAAGGCCCAGCAGGGAGTCTGCTTCTCCCTCTCTACCTGCTCCATCTCTCTCCCTCTCTCTCAAATAAATAAAATCTTTAAAATAAATAAATAAAAAGAAGTAATTTTTTTCACATCCTTTTAATTTATTGAGACTTTTTAATTATAAGGCCATGGTTTACCCTGGAATATGTCCTTGAGGATCCAGATGATTAAGTTAGTAGACTAAAACTTAAAAGCATCTTTTAAAAATATGCTCAAAGAAGTAAAGGAGATCAAGTTAAAGATTTAAGGAATATGAGCAATTACTCGCCAAATAAAGAATATCAACAAAGACAGAAGTTGTACACTCAAGGAAGTATTTCTGAGTTAAGGATTTCAATAAGTAAAATGAAAAATTCACAAGGTTCTCTCAATAATAGTTTTGAGGTGACCTAAGTAAATAAAAAAAGAACAAGGAAATGAAGAAATGAGACATAATGGCAGATGTTAATTTACCTTTATCAATAATTAAATATAAAAAGTTAGGTACACAAAAGCAGAGATAATCATATTATATTAAGAAATGTAAATGAGAAATGTAAACATTTGTGTAAAAAAAAAGAGAGAGGAAAGCAAAGACTACATTTCACAAGACAGTTATTTGCTTAAGAACAGTATATCTAAAGTATTTCCAATTGCATTTGGTAACCAATGAATGGAGTTACTCAAAGAGAAATAAATTGGTAATTAAGATAGCTATTTGATCAAAGATACTTACAGAGTGACTCTCCCTAGAAAGCTGATCACTTTCTAAGATTAAGTTTTATATTTACCTTTATAGTCCAACAAACAGGTATCTGCTGGCAGTTGTTAGAATAACTACCTGTCCTACCTGCAGGGGATTTAGAAACATTCATGTTTAGATGTATTGTTCCCCACATATTGTAACAGGCTTAGGAAACTTGGGCGGGGGGGGGGGACACATGAGAACAAGTTCAAAGAAAGGGACTTAACTCAGCCTTTGAAGACTGCTGCTTGCACGTGATGATCTATAAATTCAATACAAAAGGGAAGTCAGAGGAAAATGGTTCAGAAAAGGTATAGCTGGACAAGTGCATTCCAGTAGTAGGAGAGACAGCAGAAAATAGATAGGACTGCAAAGGAAACAAGAGGAAGAACAAAAGATCAAGAAGGCCACTTGAATATAGAATGTAACAGTTCTTTCACTTTTTTTGTTTTGGTTTTTTTTTTAAGATTTTATTTACCTATTTGACACACAAAAACTATGATTCTATCTCATGGCTTTTGTTCTCAATCTCTCTGTGGGAAGACAGCTGCTGTTATGTGTTGAATATAACACAACTTTGTTGTTAATAGGAGCTCTTGATTTGAAAAGACATTACCACTCAAACAGTGGTACATTTGATATCATGCATAACAAAATCTTTTTAATTCTAAATGCACAAAATACTACACAGCTTAATCATTAAGAAATTACTTGGTAAGCAAACCTCACAAAACAGCTTCATGTCAACCACATTATAAGGAACTGATGTCTCTGACCAACAGTCACAAAGGAACTGAGGCCACTAATTCCTTAATAATGGAACTTAGACTAAGATGAAAGCAGGAAGAGGGTAAAGATGCTATGGCAACAATCAAGATGAGGCAACAGTGACTACAATGAAGAAAGTGAGAAGTGGTTTGACTTCATCAATATTCTGAAGATAGAGCCATCAGGATTTCTCAGATGAAAGTAGAAGGGAAGGAAGAACTCAAGGATGAGAGCAAAGTTTCTGACCAATTGGAAGGATGGAGTTGTCATTTCCTGAGATGAAGAAGACTGCAAGAGGAACAGAACTGAGGAGGCAGGGGAAATGAGGTACTCTGTTTGGGGTAAGTCAAGATTAAGACTTAAATATCTGTATCAAATATCTAAATCGAGCTGTCTAGTGGGTATTTGGATAAATCAGTCAAAATATCAAGGCTGGAAATATAAACCTTTGGGATTTACCTGGATACAGAAGAGACTGCCAAAGGCTAGACGTAAGTAAAAGAAAAAAGTACAAGGAATGGGCCTTAGCTGACCTCAAATTTAGGGAGTAATCCTCTAAACTAGAGACAGACAGGATGACATAATGAATGTGATATGCCAAAAACTAGAAAGATACTAAAGTTATTTAACATCAACTATTACTTTAAAAAAAAAAGAATGTTACCATTTTAACCGAGATTTATTTTGAAACAATGTAGACAATTTAAGTAAATAAAATAAAAAGAACAAATTCAAATGAAATGAATTTACATTCTCTATAGACAATTAGTGGTAATATTATACTTAGGAAAACTTAAGTGACAATCTAAGTACATGTGTACATATATATCCAGACATGTACACACACATCCTAAGTGTGAGTGCCTTAGACCTGAAAGGAGTTGTGGCACTGAAATGCTGTTACATACTACTTATAAGAAAGAAATGGAGAAGAGCCTTTAGTAATTGCTGTTATCTCAAGTACAACTTTAGCGTTGGGACTGTAATTAATGATAGAGAATTGTATTGAATTTAGACTCTGTGGTTATTTATGGTTCTGTGATCCTGGAGCCCCCTAAACTCAGGACTGACTCCCTGAACACCTCCTAAACTTAAAAATGACCTCCTGAACTCAGGAAACTCCTAGAAGCTTCTACATCTCAATTTCATCTTTTGGAAGCTAATGAATTCCTGATCCTATGCAGATGTATCAGAATGTGCCCCAACAGTGAACTCAGCTTCAGTACCACAGGATAAAGGAAATCTTCAAATTTTAATATTTGTGGGCCCTGCTCCTGGCTTACAGGGAAGAAACCTATACTTTGTCTCCCAATATCAAAGTGACTTGGCAAAACCTCAAAGCATGGGCTCTATTTCTGCCCTGAGCAGACATCATGTATCTGCTTTATTTGGAAAAAAATAACAAAAAGGGGACATCTGGATGGCTCAGTTCTTAAGCATCTGCTTTCGGCTCAGGTCATGGTCCCAGGATCCTGGGATCGAAGCCACATTGGGCTCCCTGCTCACCGGGAAGCCTGCTTCTCCCTATTCCACTTCCTCCTGCTTATGAACTCTCTCTTGCTGTCTCTCTCCCTGGTAAATAAGTAAATAAAATATTTTTAAAAAATAACAAGTCTTCCAAACATAAAGATAAGAAAAGGGAAAACACCTTCCTAGTTCCCAAAAGATTAAAGTCATACATCCCTGCATATACTAGAAACTTGGTAAGTTGAAATGTCCTTTGTCTAACAACTTTTAAGTTTTTATGTAAAAAAATATATATATATATAACCCTATATGAAATGTTCCTTTGCAAGGGCACTTTCCTCCCTTTTTGAATATTGTGTATCTTGGACAGCTGTCCTAACTTGAGTTCAAATACAACTTTATTTCCTTTAGAAATTCTAAAATACATGTTCATTTTGTGTTTACATTTCCTGGCATAGTCATCAGGATATCTGAGCAACTCACCTGAAATCACTTGTGGGTCACCTGGAACCCCATGCTCAGAACCAGCATGGGCCCTTTGTGACCCTGCAAGCTCTCAACACCTTATAGGTGTAACTGGTGAGTTCTCCTGATATATGGACCTCCTCAATTTGAGTTGGACGTCCTCAATTTTATTCAAGGTGTGATGGTTACTACTAACGTTCTCTGGGAATAACCTAAAGGAATTGGAGTTGATGGGTTGGTTGTTTTAATTTGCCCTATACTAATTTATGTTATGGATATAAGGCTTAAATTTTCTGGCTGGAAATAGGAGAAACTTAATCATTCAGATCTGAAGATAAGGGTTCTCCTCCTTTAAAAAAAAAAAAAGATTTTATTGGAGAACTTGGGTGGCTCACTCGGTTAAGCAACTCCTTTCAGCTCAGGTCATGGGATCAAGCCCTGATTCAGGCTCTGTACTCAGCAGGGAGACTGCTTCATCTTCTCCCTCTGCCCTCTGCTCCCCCTGCTTGTGCTCTCTCAGTGTCAAATATATTTGAGAGAAAGAGCACAAGCAGGGGGAAGCTGTGGGCAGAAAGAAAGGGAGGAACATACTCCCCACTGAAAAGGGATCCCAACGTGGGACTTGATCCCAGGACCCTGAGATCATGACCTGGGCTTAAAGGCAGACACTTAACTGAGTGAGCCACCCAGGTGTCTCTGGATCTGCTCCTTCTGGTCGAACAATAATTTCAGGTAACTAAAAGCCTACAAAATTGTCTGAGGATGTTCCTCCAAACAGATAATGCTTCCATAGAATTCCCCATCTTACAAGGTAATTAAAAATTGGCTTATACAAAGACACACTCACATAAGGACTGACAGTCCAGTGCTCCGAACTATCTTGATGGTGTCAGACCTTATTGGGAGAAACTAAGACTATATAAGGGAGTACAACACAACCATTTGGAAGTGACACAAACAGCGCCCTCTAAATTCACTTTACCTTTAGATTTTGCTCAAAGCTTATTCCCAAAATGAAAATAAGGAATGTAGAATTGTTCTTTAAAATACAGACAGCTCCTGGAAAACCAACCACCACCCTCAGGAACTCTGCCAGGCTCTACGCACTACACACATGAGCCTCAGCTTGTACTTACTTAAATGGGAAAATTTAACTAAGGATAAGCTGAGTTTCTGTGGGCCCAAATGGCCTTTTTTTGAAACATGTGAATTAGTTCCTTGCATGCACAATTACAAAGAGTAGGCGATAAGACTAACCAACCAGAAAGTCATTTGGTTCAGTCAATGAAGCCAACTTTTGAGGAGGAATCAATGCTCACAGAGATACTCTGCAACTTTTGGTTTCTTTTGGTAAAACTGGCCACATTCTAGTTTAAAATGGAAATAACTAATTAATGGATCCATAAATTATAATAGTATCTTGTGATTAGATTTGCTTCGATAAAATGGAGATATTTGGAAATTAAGTCTTTAACTTCCGCTACACAAATATTAGTGAAAGGTAGATTTTACTTGCATCCTCTGGATGATATTGCTAAAATTAATTTGTAAAGGAGCTCTATTTATTTGGTTTAATGGCAAGCACTTATAAAAAATGGGCATTCTAAAACTCAGGAAGGTAAGAACTGGTCCAAATGCTTTTCATGTTTATGTGAACTGAGATAATTTTTGATAAATTAAAGTTCAAGGTTGTTGGTTTAATTGAAATAGACATGTCTTTAGTGTTATCAGCACTGAATATAAAACTTATTTTAAAACTGTGGAAAGAGCAGAAATTCCCTTCAACAGATGAATGGATAAAGAAGATGTGGTCCATATATATGATAGAATATTTTGCAGCCATCAGAAAGGATATTACTCAGCTTTTACATTAATGTGGGTGGAAGTGGAGGAGATTATGCGGAGTGAAATAAGTCAAGCAGAGAAAGTCAATTATCATATGGTTTCACTTCCTTGTGGAACATACGGAATAACATGGAGGACATTAGGAGAAGGAAAGGCAAAGTGTATTGGGGGAAATCGGAGGGGGAGATGAACCACAAGAGACTGTGGACTCTGAGAAACAAACTGAAGGTTTTAGAGGGAAGGGGAGTGGAAGGATGGGTGAACCTGGTGGTGGGTATTAAGGAGGGCATGGATTGCATGGAGCACTGGGTGTTATATGTAAACAACGAATCTAGGAACACTATATCAAAAACTAATGATGTACTGTATGGTGACTAACATAACACAATAAAAATTTTTTTAAAAACCACTTATTCTACCAAGGTTTAGTAGAGGTCAAATAAGCTCAGGCTACCTCTGTTGCAAATTGTGAGAAAAGATCACTTAAAAATACTTATTGATTTTGTCTGTCATTTCATGAGTAATTGTTAAAAGCAAAGAGAAATGAAAGGTTACTTTTTAAATTTTTTTTGAATTATTTTTTCAGTGATCCAAGATTCCTTGTTTATGCACCACACCCAGGGCTCCATGCAATACGTGCCCTCCTTAATACCCACCACCAGGCTCACCCACCCACCCTGCCCTCCATAACCCTCAGTTTGTTTCTCAGAGTCCACAGTCTCTCACGGTTCGTCTCCCCTTCCAATTTACTGCAATTCACTTTTCCTTTCCTTACTCTAGAGTCCTCCATTTTATTGCTTATGTTCCACAAGTAAGTGAAACCATATGATAATTGACTTTCTCTGCTTATTTCACTCAGCGTAATCTCTAGACCTATCCACGTTGATACAAAAGTTGGGTATTCATCCTGAAAGGTTACTTTTAAGTAGCTTCCAAAATCTTTGGTAACCTAAAAACTTGAAGTTTTACTAAGTTGAGATCTCAATTGGGTTAAGTTCATTGAACATCTGAGTCTTTTTCAAGTAAGATAAAATACTGAAATATTCAATTAATTACTAAACATAGGTTTGTCTTTGTCTTATTACAGAGAAACCAAGATAAATTTGGGTGTGCTAGCAAATGTGTCTTATACTTTATTGAAATTAGTACTATGAAAGACATATTTCCACAAATTATTAAATATATTCATATATTTGACAATTCTAATAATTCTGATGTAAAAGCTCACAATTGGTTACTGCTAAGGAAAAAAACAAAAATCTCTCTACAGTTCTGATATACGAGGGGAGGCATTTTAGATTTCTTTCTAAGTTAACATGACTATACATAAACTATTCAAACCAAGAGCCTGATTTATGGACCCCTACACATGCATTGTATACTTGCTTTGTGAATGAGTAGCTTAAAGAAAAAACATCTTTTCATTGTATCTGTTAGTACTCCTACTGCATGCATTTCTTTGTGACAAAACTGATGATCCCTGCTTATATCCTAATCTGTATGTTTCTGAGTTTTCACAAGATGTAAAAATATATATCCCTGTAAAATCTGTTCATTCTCTGGAGCTGTGTTCCCTTTAAGGTGCATTATTTCCTGGGCAACTTTCCTAACTCGGGCTTGAAAAAAATTCTCACGCTTACTTTTAGAGATTCTAAAAGATTTGTTTATTTTACATACACAACAGGTTTTCAATTATCTTTAAGATCTTTAAGAGCCTTAAGGATCTTAAAGATAATTAAATGATAATAAAACCAAACTCGGTAAGAATTTCTGGAACTACTGAAAAAACTGTACTCAAACAGAGCAAGAATTAATTACATGGGACTAAATGATTATACATTTTATAACTCATTTTGAAACATGGGTGATTGTTTGCTCTTTCAGATTTTTTTTTTTAAGACTTATTTATTGAACTGCCTGGGTGGCTGAGTGGGTTAAGCATCTGCCTTCAGCTCAGGTCATGATCTCAGTGTCCTGGGATCGAGTCTGCATTGGCCTCCTTGCTCAGTGGGGAGTCTGTCTCTCTCTGTCATTCTGTCCCTCCCTCCTGCTTGTGTGCACGCATGCACTCGCATGTTCTCTCCCTCTCTTAAATAAAGTATTTTTTAAAGGGTTATTTATTTATTTGAGAGAGGAGTGGGGGAATGGTATGAAGGACAGACAGAGAGAAAGAAAAGGGAGATAAACAGAATCCCTCCTGACTGGAGGTCCAGAACTCAAGATCCTGAGATCATAACTTGAGCAGAATTCAAGAGTAGGCTGTTTAACCAACTGAGCCATCCAGTTGTGCCTGCTCTTCAGATTTAAGGAAATATTTTCTCTTAAGAAGCTAACACTTGCAGAAATTTAATAAAATATTCCTCTGTAAACAATTGGAAATATATATGTTTTCTCCTTATTTGAATTCTCCAGAATTCACAAGTTCTCAATGAGTACTCTTTCAAGGCAATCACAGTCATTTGCATGAGTTCAATAAGAATCTGTTCTCCTTGTAACAGGACACCATTGGAAATACTGGTTATTTTACCAAGGCTTTGACTGGAATGCCATATTTGAGAGAGACATGCACAGACTCAGATATGACCAGATAGCTCTGAGGAACTACTTTATAAAACCTGGAGCTATAAAGCCCCTTGGAACAGGTGGCCTGACACCTTCCTTAGGGAGTTCCCAGCAGCCTTATCAGTAAAGAGTAAAGAATGTCACTTCCTGGCCAGGAACCTCAGGATATATTGGGGACCTTGTGAAGAGAGGAATTCATCCAAGTTTACATGAATTGCTGGCAACTCTTATGACAAATATGTGGCTTGGCTTCTGGCCTTCTGAAAGTCTATTAAAAGGTCAATCTAAGATTACTTATTAAAAGTTCCAGCAAAGCATGTTTTAGAAAGCTTGTATGATCAACCACTATTCCTGTTGCATTTATATATATAATTAGGCATTAAATAATTATATATAAATAATAAAACTTGGGTTGTTTTACAAATTAGTGTTGATTTAGTCTTCTTTGACAGAAATGAGGATAATTATATTTTTAAAAGATTTATTTGTTTATTTATTTATTTATTTGAGGGAGAGAAACAGCACTTGCCAGGGCAGGGGCAGAAGCAGAAGGAGAAGGAGTAAGCACACTCTCCACTGAAAACAGAGCCTGACAAAGGTGCTGAATCTCGCAACCGTGCAGTTACAACCTGAGTCCGAAATCAATAGTCAGACTCTCAACTGAATGAACCAAGCACGTGCACCAGAAACGAGGATGATTTTAGGAAGAAATCAATTTTCAGTCTTCCTAATACACACAGAGAATTGGGTGTACCCACAGCCCAGTTTTGTACTACTACCACCACTCCTGCCACTGCTGTAGTTGGTGCAGTTGGCTTCTCTGATGGCAGCTGCAAATCAGATCTGCGCCCATCCCAGGACTGCTGGAACAGCCTGTTGCATGAGTGACTTATCTTATTTGCTGTCCCCCTGCTGCTGTGCAGGGTTATAGCCAGCTATGTCTAGTTCTGCTGTCTCCAGAAGTGGGCACACACCCAGCCACACCCGTTACCAGCACCTCAGCCTTGCTACCTGATGGCTGCATGGATAATGGGAGCACCATGCACAGCACTGTGACCTCCTATAGTTCCATGTAGTACCTACTGGACATGCACTGCCACTACCCATTAGGGACCTGGACCATGACTGCATCATTTCTCCTGCCTACAGCCTGTATATCCCAAGATGCCACCCTCCAATGAAGAGGGTGTCAAGATGACCGAACTCAAAAGAAAACAGCTACCCCAATTACAATTATCCAACCCTCTTCCTGGGGCCTGAGGCCTTGAGACCCCAACAGGGTTCAGGAGCCAGGTTCCAATGTTTAACATACATGGCTATAACCCTGATGTTCTTCAAAGGCAGAGAGAGCCTTTTTGAAATTCCTAATGCCAGTCACCCTGTGCTCAATGGGAACCAGTGCAAGGGCACTTTCAGTGCAGACACTGCAACATACTCTCACCATCCTTCCTCAAGAAAAGCCAGCTGTCCAGTACATTGCTGAAACCCTGGCCACATTGCTATGTTAACACCAGGCACCTAAGCCAGCTGGCCCTGTGTTGGCCACACACATATATCCACAAACACTAGGGCATGAACACACACTGCTGCATTCAGCCCCAACCCCAAAGGTTTAAGTCTTAGGGCTAAGGACTGGCTGAGAAACCTCCAGCTTTTTGAAGAGAGAATAAAGTTCATGTCTTTAAAAAAAAATTTTTTTTTCAACAACATCTCTGTAGATGTTAGATTCTAGTTCTGATGAATTACCTTTGCTTCTTGTTTGCCTATAAAATTGGTCTGGATCCTGAATTTTTCTGGTTTCCTCGAATATCTTGCTGTGACTCTCCAAACTAGGGTTTCTAATCTGCTCCCATTCTCTTGACATGGACTTTTCAGGACTAAAGTGACCTTTTTCCAGAAGCCCTGCAGAATGAAGCTAGACAACATGAGGTAAACTTCATAGAAACTCCCACAAAAGCTCATGTATAAAGAATCTTCATGCCTCTTGATCTACGGGCCACTTAAAGGGATTACCAGAGAAATCTGAACTACAAACCAGAAAAACCCATCAGATTGCTGCTGCCTACTCCCACTCCATCTGAGGATGCTGGGAGCCTGACATCTAGAAATCTGTCAGCACTTGGGATTCAGACAATGGGTTTTTTGCTCCAACCATTAACTTATGTTTTTTCTGCTGTTTCTGCTGTGGCCATCCATATTAATCACCTGATTGCTTACATAACATAGGCCTGGCTTTGAAAGCCTGCCAGCATGGCCACCTCCTAAAATGAGAGCACTGTTCAACTAAACTACGCTAAGTCTGGTTCACAAGATATGGAACGGCTTCTTATGTAAGGTCAAGAGAGAATAGTCAAACTCCAAAACTGCACCCCATTTCAACAGGAAGTAGTCAAAGTAGTAATCATCCCAGTTCCTCAAGATTAAGAGATAAGCATAATTCAGGGGAGAATTAGAACTGTGTCCATAGAGTTATGAGGTTGAAACTGATGAGGAGAACAAAGGCAAAAGAAATGTAGATAAAATTAAACTTCCTGGGTGCCTGGGTGGCTCAGTGGGTTAAAGCCTCTGCCTTCGGCTCAGGTCATGATCCCAGGGTCCTGGGATCGATGCCCACATCGGGCTCTCTGCTCGGCAGGGAGCCTGCTTCCTCCTCTCTCTCTGCCTGCCTCTCTGCCTACTTGTGATCTCTCCCTCTCTCTCTCTCTGTGTCAAATAAATAAATAAAATCTTTAAAAAAAGACAAGGAAAAAAATTAAACTTCCTTACAATTTGCAGCCCATTAGCAAATAATTAAGACAGAGAAAAGTATGATCCTCTTCAAGGAGCTCACAAGATCTTAAATTCAATGCTTGCTACAGGGGAAAAAACAAAAACAAAACCTTAGCTTGATGATAGTCAGATCTCCAGGATCCTGTAAGTCTTCATTAACATAAGAGAATCTTTTTAGAAACTCCCTTTATCTCTACACCCCCTACCCACAATATACGTTAGCAATCTTCCTTCAAACAGGCCCACTGATCTACACCTGAATGATCTCATGACTTATGTTTTACTGTTTTACTAGACAGTAGTATATAACTTTATCTTAACACCAGCTAGCCCCTCAAGGTCTTGGATACCTTGCTTCCAAATTCCTCAGGGACTTAAGGTATCATTATTAACTCCATTAATTAAAATTACTCCTCATAATCCCAGTGCAGCTCATTCTGTCCATGGATCCTGTCCCTGTGGTTTAATAAAAACACTTTTTGCTCCAAAAACACCTCAAGAATTCCTTAACTGTTTGCTCCCTGTTTGCTCCACATCCCATCAGAAACTAGCAGAAAGTTTAAAGCTTGTTTTTCAAAGAATTATTTTCCCCTATCAGGTATTGTGTCTTTTCAAGATACCACTAACAAACCCACTAGCTATCTCTGCAGAAGCCTGGACACAAGAACAATGCACAAGATCAATGGATGTGGTTTCTAGGTTACGAACTAGCAAAGACCCATATACAACAGATAACAAGTCCAAGACTTCACCCAACTTAATACCAGCCCTCAGAGCATACCCATAGCCTTCTCCTTATCATAAGATAACCTGATAACAGGGGCTGAATTTAGCCTCATTCTGATGTTAAGTATCCACCCTAAGATAAATATGAAATATATGTTATGTATATGTTTACTCAATATGCATGATCCATCTTTCCTCATAAATAATCATGAATGCTCCTACCCTTTTATCAAGATGAATATAAAAGATTTTTTGGATTTTTTCTCTAAGTCTATTCCAACATCACAATAGTTCCTTCTAATTGTATTTACTGTAATTGTACTGTCCATGTATCTTTGATAAATGTTATATCAAATGTAAAACTATACAATCTAAACCAGGCACATGTACTATTTTTGCTCATCACTTAGACTTAATAGAAAACATGTATCACTTTTAAGCTTCCCACCATTTACATTCCAGTAAGATCCCCCAACAATGAGCTTTAGGTAAAAATTAAAAAAAAATACACACACACACACACACACACAGAGAAAACAAATGATACATATACAACAAGGACTTGATGGACACAGGGCAGACATGCCAGTCACCCTGGCACTAAGGGACAAAACAATATAACTGATTACCAAAGCTTTCTGAGGAAAAATTATTGATCAAAAGGGGGAAATGATAAATAAAGGAAATTTCCACTGTTTAACATTTGTGAACCCTGGGATCTAAGGAAAGCTATACTGTAACATTTACCATAGTTAGAACGGCTCAGCAAAACCTCAAAGCATGGGCTGTATTTTTGCCCTGAACATCACTGCACGCCTGCATTATTAAAGGAAATAAGCAAAAAGAACCACTCTGAACACAAAAATATGAAAAAGGAAACCAAACTGGTTCCCTTAAGTCTAATGTCACACAGTGATGCATATACTACCAACTTAAGATAGGGTCTGAAACTATCTGTAATTTCCTTTGTCTAAAAACTTTTAAATTTTTATGTAAAAAGTGTATACAAGCCTGCACAAAATATTACTTCTCAAGAGCACTGTTTTCTTTATGAAGATGGAGTTTCCTGGGCAGCTGTCCTAAGTTGAACTCAAATAAAACTTTCTTTCAGAAATTCTAGTAAAACTGTTCAATTTTCAAGAACAATTATAATACTAAATCCCTTTGAATATTCATCTCAGGGCCTAATAAACGGCGACTCCTTACCGTCGTTCAGGGAGCCAAAGGTGAGTCTTGCCAAATTCACCTGTTGTAATCTAAGTTAACAAACAGGACCCGGTTTGGTTCTGCGACAGTTTTAAAATTAAATTCTTTAAAAAAGAGTGATCACCTAATAACCTTGGGAAATCTGTGAAGGCAGAATATGAAGAGCCTTAGCTAAGTCAATTCTGGCCTTCTCTACGTATTTTTTTATCGGAAGGGTGCAAAAATGCTGCAGTACAAATGTCAATCATAACTTGGCCATCCAGGGAGTGCTACTTTCCAATTATTTTCAGGTAATAAAAATGCGATGAATGAAGAAGAGCTTAATTTTTAAAAAATTAAATATCGAGTTACTGATATTTAAAAATATTTAAAAAGTGACTTTCTTGAATCTGCTTTTTACGAACATTCGGGCTATGATACTTATACTAAATCCAATGAATGCAGTGGTTGAAATTTTATCTAGAAATCTGAAAATGAACTTGGAACTTTGGTTTTGCCATCCCTCGGCCCCTGTGGATTTTACTGAAACTTCCTTATACATCGCCCCTGCCGCCACACGCCAAAGTATGAGTAGTTTCTTGGACGTTAGTAGTTCGCGACACTCTTCTTGCCAAACACCCAGACGCAGGCAGGCAGGCTTGAACCCATCTTGCCTTATTAAATTTAGGAAAGAAACTATCCTGTTCACAACCATACCCCACAAAAGAGTTCCAGGTTCAGTCCTCCCCTAAAGAAGCGGAAATGGCCAGCGGCCGTGTTAATTGCGTCACTCGCTCGCGCGAGTGACGAGGTACGTACGACTTTGTAGGGTTGCCTTCAGCGTTGCCTGAACAAATATCCTTCATGTCTGAGACGGAGGGTTCCTAAAGATTGTTGTTATTTTTTAGTCAGTGTGCCGGCAAGTACTATGTAAACATAGGCGGACAGAAGTCCAAGCAGGGAGGCCCTTCCTACACTGGCCACCCTTCTATGTCAGGCGTGGGACATGGCCGATCTTCCGGTATCCGCTTCTCCCGCACGAGGGGACTTTCGTTCGGTCCGACAACTGTCGGGGTGACGTCCTTCCCCTCGAAGGAAGATGGCGGGTGGCGAGGTTGGAGTGACTCCGGGATAACCGCATCTTCCTCGCCAGGATCGCTCCACATTGGTAAGGTTTTGTTCTAAGAGGATGCGCAGTGAGCTCAGGAGTCGGGGGTAACCCACCTTCCCAGTAGTCATTCAGACGAGATAGTGTTGAACTGTCAGAAGAATGGGGGAAAACGCTGCCGTTAGACGCAGTACCCCGGGCTTGCGCTTCAGTCTACACTTCCGCTCGTGTTTGAGACCAGCGTGCTGCTGTGAGATTGTGGGGGTACTCAAGACCTCTAAGGATTATGCTCAAAAATTGTGCTATTCAAATGTCACTAAGATTTTTATCTCTGAAGGTCTGAGAAAAGCATATATTAAACCTTTAAAGGTCTGGGTAGGAACCGTTTATACTCTTCCTTTCTCAGGACTCCTAAAATTTGGGGCCTTTGCTTTTCACATCTAGAGTGGAGGAGTCAGTCTTTCTTTTAACATTTATTAGCATGATCATTCTGTTTCCGGAATAAATACCGCTTTTATAGTTGAAGGTGGGGTTTTTGTTGTTGTTTGGTTTTGTAAACAGTAGGGAGTTGAATTGATGGTGGCGAGCTGTACAAATAAAAACCAAAATCAGAGCCCTGGTTTGTATTACTCTGCGTGGTTTAAATAAAATGTTTCATTGCAGGATGTTACCAAATTGACCCCACTCTCACAAGAAGTTATCAGCAGACAAGCCACAATTAACATAGGTAAGCAAACTAATTGCATAGACTATTCAAACTTTTGAAATCCCGAAGTGGCTGCTCTCAAATAATGCTTTTTAATTTTCTTTGTACAAGTAACTGAATTATGGAAGGATTCATATATATATGTATACACATATACATATGTATGACTCATATATATATAGGATTCATATATATGTGTATATATATTTGAATTTTGAGCCATGAAAATATATGTATATGAATGAATTTGAGCCATGAACAAACCTGCTAGACTTCCCTTCAGAAAACAGTAAATTTGGGGCGCCAGGGTGGCTCAGTCGTTAAGCCTCTGCTTTCTGCTCAGGGCATGATCCCGGGGTCCTGAACTAGAGCCTGGCAGGGAGCTCCCTATTTTAGCAGGGAGTCTACTTCTCCCTCCCACTCCCCTGCTGGTGTTCCCTCTCTCGCTGTCTCTTTCAAATAAACAAAATCTTTAAAAAAAAAAAAAAAAGAAGAAGAAGAAAGAAAGAAAGAAAAAAGTCATAATCAATTCTCTTCATTCCTGCCTTAAGAAGCAGGTCTTAAGAAAAAACATAGATGGGGCACCTGGGAGGCCCAGTGGGTTAAACCTCTGCCTTCGGTTCAGATCAGGATTTTAGAGTCCTGGGATGGAGTCCCACGGAGCTCCCTGCTCAGGGGAGTCTGCTTCTCCCTCTCCCTGTGTGGTCTCCCCTCTCTTTCTGTCTCTTTCTCTCAAATAAAATAAAATCTTAAGAAAAAAAAGGGACCTATATTTTTTAAAAAGACATAGGTTCATGAAAAAACAGTATGTTCCATCGATAAGGCTGTACATACACCAAAGTTTAAGGAAGCCCTAAAATGCTAATGAACACAGGATTATTCTTAGGTCTTTAAAAGTCTTAATAACTTATTAAGTAAATACTTTTCTTAATTGGAAACTTCCTAATTTACAAGACGAGTTACTTGGGTGTAAAATTTGGGTATTTTAGAGTCTCTACAAATAGTAAAACCTATTAAGACTTATAGTTATGAAAAACTAAGAAAACATTATACCAGTTTGAAAGTATTTTTACTGTAATTAAACAAACACTGTTTTCTGATTTTCATGGATTCTTTTTTGGTATCATATTTTCATGCATACTTACATCACTCAAATTACTGGTAAGTTTTTAAGTAGACAAAATTTTGTATATTTTTCAGTGATTTTATTTCAAGCAGTTTGGTGTTTTTTTTTTTTTTCAGATCAAAAATACACTCAGCTGTTTGTGTTACACACTGAGTGTGTTTGTGCACAAGCTGGGCAGGTATTTAGAAACTCATCTGTGGTCTTGTTTCAGGAAAGTTTTGCATAGAAAGTGTATGTGGAAGGAAAATATTCATTATTGCTTTTAGATTGGCATATTTACAATGAATTATGCATTTGGTTTCTCTACCTATACTAAAGTATTTGGTGTAATTGGATGCATACAGATTAATTTTTTTGCTTTTTTAGGTACAATCGTTCATGTTGCTCATGGAAAATCTACAGTTGTAAAAGCTATTTCTGGAGTTCACACTGTCAGGTTCAAAAATGAACTGGAGAGAAATATTACAATTAAGCTTGGATATGCAAATGCCAAGGTACATAAGATGTGCAAGTAGAGACTATTTTTACATTAATTGTCAAATATTAAGATGGTAATTTCAATCTTTTCATTGATTTCAGATTTGTAAACTTGATGATACAAGTTGTCCTCGGCCAGAATGTTACAGATCCTGTGGAAGTAGTACACCTGATGAGTTTCCTACAGATATTCCAGGGACCAAAGGGAACTTCAAACTAGTCAGGTGATCATTTTTTGTGGTAAACTTGCTTGTTTGTCTTGTGCTTATTTAAATATGTGATAGAGATATTAAATAATGATTTAACCAAAGCTTGATGCATATGAATTTCTTTTGATAAGTAAGAAATTTTGAAGAATGTTTTATAGGTAAGAGACTTATAATACTTAATAATTATTTAATAATACTTTTTAAATGTATATTATATAATAAGAGGTTGAAAGACTGATACTTAGGGTATATTATGTGTGCAGATTCTTCGAAGAATTATATGTAAACAATGAAATTTATATTTGGTAGTTTCTTTTTCTGGACTTTTTTTTTTTTTTTTTAAAGATTTTATTTATTTATTTGACACAGAGAGAGAGATTACAAGTAGGCAGAGAGGCAGGCAGAGAGACAAGGAGAGGAGGAAGCAGGCTCCCTGCTGAGCAGAGAGCCCGATGCGGGCCTCGATCCCAGGACGCTGAGATCATGACCTGAGCCGAAAGCAGAGGCTTTAACCCACTGAGCCACCCAGGCGCCCTTTTTCTGGACTTTTGTTTTCAACATTGTTGTTTCTGTTTCTTAGGAGAAGAACAAAGACATTCTTAATTATTTCTTTCTGAACACATTTGCTAGTCTACTATTTTAGGAATGTTGCATTATTTCATTCTTCAAAAGACAACATTGATATACACCAAGTGATATATATGGGTCCCCAATGAAAGTTGAGATCATGAGGATATGAATATAAAATTTTTGAAAGTGGTAACAGTTTTAAACTGAGTATGTGGCATATTTTTTGTTTTTAAGTTAAGCACTCACCTTTCTGCATTAGATTGGCAATCCCAGATGGTTTTTCAAGATGTTAGAGATTTTTCAACACATTCTTTTTTTGGATGACAGTTTCCATTCTGATGACAGTTGTTTTTCCCAAACCATTCTAATTTGTTTCAGATGATCCACAGTTTTACCTTCTGAAAGCTATTAAAACTCTCCCACACCTTTTTTTATATAAATTTTAAACTTAAAACTTACAGTCTAAATCTATAAATCCTTAATTTATATCTTAGTAGTTTTTTAACGTGTTACATACCTAAAATTATAAATCTTTGTACATGCAATCTTAGATTTTTCAACTGTCCTTCTGTATATTTTTTTCATTTTTAATTTTGATATAGTTAGTCTTACAGGAAGTTGGTAAGATGGTAGACAGAACCTATATTCCCTGACCCTTTTTCCCCTCGGTTACATTATTGTGTCTAATCAAAGCATAACTCAAAACAAGGAACTTGATGTTGGCATAAAGTGGGTTTATATGTTCATCATATTTTTCATGTGTCTGTTACTATAATTAGCACTACTTTACATATGTAGAACTGGGAGGGGTTGTTTTTACAGGTGTTTTTTATTGATGTAAATTATGAAAAGAGATAACTGTACAGATACAGTGCAACTATTTTTGACTAGTGTGTACACCTACCTAACAAGTTTTCCAATCAAGACATAATACATTTCATTCTACCTGAAGAGTTCTCTTATGCCTGGCCCACAGTAGTTAATCACTTTTTAAATTCGTATCACCAGAGATTAGTTTTGGTTATTATGAGTTCATATGAAAGAAATGACTTTTGTCATTTGTATGTACTATTGTATGTACTTCTGTGGTTGGATTCTCCAATTAATGTAATGTTTTTGAGAATGGTTTTTGAAAATCTCTGTTGCTATATGATAAATCAGGGATTTATTTTTTATTGCTTATTAGTGTTCCACTGTATGAATATACTACAATTTCTTTATCAGTTGTCATGAAGATGGGCATTTGAGTTATTTCTGGGTTTTGCCAGTTGTAGTAGAGCTGCTATGAATATACATAAGCGGTCTGTTTTGGACTAAAATTATGATATCTATTCAGTAAATACCTAGGAGTGGAATTGTTGGGACATGGATTAAGTGTATGTTTAACTTTGTAAGAAATTTCCAAAGAGTTTTCCATAGTTTTGTTTGAATTCACATTCTTTCCAGAGTTATATGAACATCTCATTTGTTCCACATCTCTCCTAATACTTGATTATTTCACTCTTTAGATTGTCTTACATATTTAATCTTTAAAATTCTAGAGGGTATAGAATGGAATCTCATTAAACTTTTAATTTTTATTTCCCTTATGAATAAGATTTCCCTTATGAATAAAGATACTGATTACCATTTATTTTCTTACTTGACATTCATGTCTCCCTTTTTTTTAGTTTATTGTTATTATTTTTATTATGTTAAGTTAGTCACCAAACAGTACGTCATTAGTTTTTGATGTAGTGTGCCAAAATTCATTGTTCATTACTCGATTAATTTTGGGCTCAAGATCATGTCTTTTGCTCATTTTTTTAGAATTAAACTTTTTATTTTTCTGTCAACTGTATTTTCTCAATAGAAATCCCTGTACATATACCACAAATACTTTCTTCCATATGTAATTTTCTTTCCCTTTTCACAGTGATTTTTAATGGACAGAAATTTCCCATTTTGATGAAGTCTGATATTTTTAAGATTCATTTTTTTGTATCCTCTGTAAGTCATCTTTTCCATCATAAGACAGATTAAATATTCTCCTGTTATTCTTTTATTTCTAGATGCTTTATAGATTTTTTTTGTCTTTAGTTCTATGAAATATTTCAACTTAATTTTCATATATAAGGGTTAGGATTTTTTTTTCATATAGTTATCTACTTGTTCCAATATAAGCTGTTGAAAACTTTTATTTTTATTTCTCTCATTCCGTTTCCTTAGTATTTACATTCATGTGTGACTCTATTTCTGGACACTACTCTTTTTCAGTGAACTATTTGTGATTATACTGATGACATAGTGTCTTCAATACTGTAATTTTATTTCTTTTCTACTTTTTTATTTAAATACAACTATTTAACACGGGCTATATTTTTAGTATTACAAGTAGAATTCATTGATTAATCAGTCTTCTAAAACACCCATTGCCTGTTACATCACTTAATACCCTTTAACCAGTTACCCCATCCCTTCACCCACCTCCCCTCCAGCAACTTTCAGTTTGTTTCCTAGAGTTAAGAGTGTTTTATGGAGGTTTCCTGGGTGGCCCAGTCAGTTAAGTGTCTTCCTTTGGCTCAGTTTATGATTCTGGGGTCCTGGGATCAAGTCCTGCATTGGACTCCCTGCTCATGCTGCTATCAAGTAAATAAATAAATTTTTTTTTAAATAAAGAGTCTTACAGTTTGTCTCCCTCTTTGTTTTTATCATCTTTTTTTTCCCTCCCTTCCCTTATGTTCCTCTGTTTTGTTTCTTAAATTCCACATATGAGATCATATGATCATTGTCTGTCTTTCACTTATTTCACTTAGCATAATTCATAATCCATCCACATAATTGCAAATGGTGAGATTTCATCCTTCTGATGGCTGAATAGTCCATTGTATACATATATACCACATCATCTTTATCCATTCATCTGGCAGTGGATATCTGGGCTCTTAACACAGTTTGCCTTTTGTGCCCATTGCTGCTATGACCATTGGGGTGCAAGTGCCCTTTCAGATCACTACATCTGTATCTTTGGGGTAAACACCCAGTGCACTTGTTGGGTCATAGGGTAGCTCTATTTTTAAATCTTGGGAACCCTCCATACTGTTTTCCAGAGTGGCTGCACCAGCTTGCATTCCCACCAACAGTGTAGGAGGATTCCTCTTTCTCCACATCCTTTCCCGACATTTGGTGTTCGCTGTCTTGTTAATTTTTGCCACTCTAACTAGTGTAAGGTGGTATCTCATTGTGGTTTTGATTTGAATTTCCCTGATGCCAAATGATATTGAACATTTTTTCATGTGTCAGTTGGCCATTTGTATGTCTTCTTTGCAGAAATGTCTTAATGTCTTCTGTCCATTTCTTGACTGAATTATTTGTTCTTTGGGTGTTGAGTGTGGTAAGTTCTTTATAGATTTTGGATACCAACCTTTATTTGTAAATGTCTTCTCTGATTGGTTTTGTCGACTCTTCCCTTTGTGTGCAAAAGCTTTTTATCTTGATGAAATTCCAAAATTTCATTTTTGCCTTTGTTCCCCTTGCCTTTGGAGATGTGTCTAGCAAGAAGTTGCTGCAGCCAAGGTCATAGAAGTTGCTGCCTGTGTTGTCCTTTAGGATTCTGATGGATTCCTATCTCACATTTAGGTCTTTCATCCATTTAGAGCCTATTTTTCTGTATGGTGTAAGAAAATGGCCCAGTTTCATTCTACTGGATGTGGCTGTCCATTTTCCCAACACCATTTGTTAAAGGGACTGTCTTTTTTCCATTGGACATTCTTTCCTGCATTGTACATCCCTTTGGATATTTGGGGTCTTTTCTGGTTCCATACAGATTTTAGGATTATTGTTCCAGCTCTGTGAAAAATGTTGGTGGTATTTTGATAGGGATTGCATTACAATATAAGTTGCTCTCGGTAGCATAGACATTTTAACAATATTTGTTCTTCCCAATTGATGAGCATGGAACATTTTTCCATTTCTTTGTGGCTTCCTCAATTTCTTTTATGAGTATTATATAATTTTCAGAGTACAGATCCTTTGCCTCTTTGGTTAGGTTTATTCCTAGGTATCCTACAGTTTTTGATGCAGTTGTAAATGGGATCAATTCCTTGATTTCTCTTCCTTCTACCTCCTTGTTAGTGTATGGAAATGCTACTGACTTATGCATTGATTTTATATCCTGCCACTTTGCTGAATTCCCGTATGACTTCTAGCAATTTTGTTGTGGGGTTTTTTGAGTTCCCCTCGTGGACTATCATGTCATCTGTGAAAAATGAGAACTTCAGTTCTCTGTCAATTAAGATGCCTTTATTTTTGTTGCCTGATTGCTAAGGCTAGGACTTCTAGTACCGTGTTGGACAACAGTTGTGAGAGTGGGTGTCCCTGTTGTGTTCTTGAGCTTAGGAGAGAAGCTCTCAGTTTTTCCCCATTGAAAATGATATTTGCTGTGGACTTTTCATAAATGTCTTTTATGAGATTGATGTAGGTTCCCTCTGTCCCTACACCATAAAGAGTTTTAATGACGAAAGGATGTTGATCTTTGTCAAATGCTTTTTCAACATCTACTGAAAGGATCATATGGTTCTTGTTTTTTTCTTTTATTAATTTATCATATTGATTGATTTGCAGATGTTAAACCACCCTTCCAGGAATAAATCCCACTTGGTCGTGGTGGATAATCCTTTCAATGTTCTGTTGGATCACATCAGCAAGGATCTTGTTGAGTGTTTCGTACCCATGTTCATCAGAAATATTGGTCTGTAATTCTCCTTTTTGGTGGGGTCTTTGGTTTTAGGATCAGTGCTGGCTTCATAGAAGGAGTTTGGAAGTTTTCCTCCCATTCTATTTTTGAAATAGCTTCAGATGAGCAGGTATGATTTCTTTGAATATTTGGCAGAATTCATGGGGAACCATCTGACCCTGGACTCTTTATGGGAAATTTTTGATCACTGTGTCATTATTTCCTTGCTGGTAATGAGTCTGTTCAAGTTTTCTCCTTCTTCCTATTTCAGTTTTGGTAGTTTATACGTCTTCAGGAATGCATCCATTTCTTCTAGATTGTCTAATTTGGGGCATGGTTTTTTTTAAGATTTTTTTAAATTTTATTTATTTGACAGAGAGACAGTGAAAGAGGGAACACAAGCAGGGAGAGTGGAAGAGGGAGAAGCAGGCTTCCCACCAAGCAGGGAGTCCAATGCTGGGTTTGATCCCAGGACCATCCGATCATGACCCAAGCCGAAGGCAGCCGCTTAATGACTGAGCCTCCCAAGCGCCTCTCTCTCATAATATGTCTTAATAGTTTTTATAGTTCTTTGGTGATCTCTTCTCTTTCATTCATGATTTTATTAATTTGGGTGCTTTCTCTTTTCTTTTTCATAAGTTTAGATGGGTTTATCAGTCTTATTAGTTCTTTCAAAGAACCAGCTCCTAGTTTTGTTGATCTGTTCTACTGTTCTTTTGGTTTCTATTTCACTGGTTTCTGTTCTAATCTTTATTATTTCTCTTCTCCTTCTGGGTTTAGGCTTTCTCTGCTGCTCTTTTCCAGCTCCTTTAAGTGTAGGGTTAGGTTGTGTATATAAGACTTTCCTTATTTCTTGGGAAAGGCTTGTATTGCTATATACGTTCCTCTTAGGACCGCCTTTGCTGCATCCCACAGGGTTTGAAGGGTTGTGTTTTCATTTTCCTTTGTTTCCATGAATTTGTTAAATTCTTCTTTAATTTCCTGGTTGACCCATTCACTCTTTAGTAGGTTGCTCTGTAGCCTCCATGTATTTGAGTTCCTTCCAAATTTTCTCTTATGATTGACTTCAAGTTTCAAAGCGTTGTGGTCTGAAAATAGGCCAGGTATGATCCCAGTCTTTTGATACCAGTTGAGACCTGATTTGTGACCCAGTATGTGATCTATTCTGGAGAATGTTCCATGTACACTCAAGAAGATGGTGTATTCTGGTGCTTTATGAAGAAATACTCTGAATATATGTAAGTCATTCAAAGCCTCTGTTTCCTATTCAAAGCCTCTGTTTCCTATTAATCTTATGCTTAGATCATCTTTTGCTTTGAGTGTCTTTTGCTGTTAAAGTCGCCTACTACTATTGTATTATTACCAATGTGTTCCTTGTTACCAATTTTATTGTTAATTGGTTTATATTACTGGCTGCTCCTGTGTTAGGGGCATAAATAGTTACAATTGTTAGATCTTGTTGGATAGCCTATTTAATTATAATACAGTGTTCTTCTTCATCTCTTATTACAGTCTTTGGTATAAAATCTAGTTTACTGATAAGGGTTGCCTTCCCAGTTTTCTTTTGATGTCCATTCACATGATAAATGGTTGTTCACCCCCTCACTTTGAACCTGGATGTGTCTTTGGGTCTAAAGCAAGTCTCTTGCAGACAGCATATGTGAGTCTTTTGCAGACAGTGTATGGATGGGTCTTGTTTTTTTATCCAGTCTGATACCCTGTGTCTTTTGATTGGAGCATTGAGCTCATTTACATTCAGAGTAACTACTGAAGGATAGAAATTTAATGTCATTGTATTACTTGTAAAGTCACTATTTCTTTGTATTGTGTCTATTCGTTTCTGGTCTGTGGTACTTTTGGTCTCTCTCATCATTTAAAAAATCCCTTTTAGTATTTCTTGCAGGGCTGCTTTAGTGTTCCAAAATTCCTTTTTATTTGTTGGTTGTGCCAGTTCTGAATCTCTCCTTCTCTTTGGAATGACAGCCTTGCTAAATCAAGGATCTTTGGCTACAGACGTTCCCCATTTAGAACACTGAGTCTAAAATGCCAGTACTGGGGCACCTGGGTGGCTCAGTCGGTTAAGCAGCTGCTTTCTGCTCCAGTCACAATCCCAGAGTCCTGGGATTGAGGCCCTCATCAGGCTCCCTGTTCAGCGGAGAGCCTGCTTCTCCCTCCCCTTCTGCCTGCCACTCTGCCTACTTGTGCTCTCTCTCAAATAAATAAAATCTTAAAAAAAAAAAAAAAAGGTATAAAATGCCAGTCCTTTCCTGGCCCACCAAGTTTTGTGGACAGGTCAGCTGCCTGCCTTCTTTGACTACCCTTGTTAATTCAGGACCTGTTCTTCCAAGCTACTTTCAGGATTTTCTCTTTGTCTCTGAAATTTGCAAGCTTCATTTTTCTATGTTGGGGTGTTGACATATTAGCATTGATTTTGAGAGGGGTTCTCTGTGCCCCTTGGACTTGAATGCCTGCGCAGATCATGGAAGTTCTCAGCTATAATTTCCTCTTCTTCTGGGATCCCAATTATTTTAATACTGTTTTGCTTTATGGTATTGCTTATCTCTCAAATTCTCCCCTCGTGATCCAGTAGTTGCTTCTTTCTCCTTTTCGCAGCTCATTATTCTCCATCATTTTCTCTTCTGTATCACTAATTCTCTCTTCTTCCTCATTTATCCTAGCAGTTAGAGCCTCCACTTTTTATTGCATCTCAGTAATGGCATTTTTAATTTCAGTGTCATTAGACTTTAATTCTTTTATTTCTCCAGAAAGGGATTCTTTAGTGTCTTCTGTGCTTTTTTCAAGCCCAGCTAGTATCTTTATAATCATTATTCTGAACTCTAATCCCAGCATCTTATTTATGTCCATATTGATTAGATCCCTGGCAGTCAGTACTGTTTCTTGTTCTTTCTTTGAAGTGAGTTTTTCCATCTTGTCATTCTGGCCAGAGACTTATAGATGAATGAGAGAACAAAATACTAAAATGGCAACAATGATCCCAGAGAAATAATACACTAAACAATTCAGGAAAGACCCAAAACCACAAAAAAAAAAAGTTAAAAAAAAAAATATATATAATCAGGTGAACAGAAGAGAGCAATAGGGGTGCCTGGGTGGCTCAGTCACTTAAGTGTCTGCCTTCAGCTCAGGTCCCATGTTGGGTCCCTGCTCAGTGGGGAGTCTGCTTCTCCTTCTGCCTGCTGCTTCTCCTGCTTGTGCGCCCACTCTCTCTGTCAAGTAAATAAATAAAATCTTTAAAAAAAAAAAAGACTTAAGAAAAAGTGAGACTATAATCAGACATGTGAAAAGAACAGAGCAATACACTAGATTCTGGGTGTATTTTGGTCTGTTTGTTAGAAGAAACGACATCACAAAATTGTAAAGAAAGAAAAACATATTTGTGTATATATAAACAAAAATAAAATGAAATTCAGTAAAAGGATAAAATGTAACTATAAAGTTGAAAACTTTAAGAAAAAGTGAGAATATAATCAGACAGGTGAACAGATCAGAGCAATACACTAGATTCTGGGTGTTAGAAACTACATCCCAAAATTATAAAGAAAGAAAAACTTAGATTTATATAAAAATAAAATTACATACAAAGAAATGTACAGGATGTAACTGTAAGGGTGAAAATTAAAAATGACTTAATGACTTGATAACATAAGAAATTGACTGAAAAGGAAAAAGAGAAAAAATTAAAATTGAAATCCGGTAGGGCCATCCCTCACCAGAGTAGACTTTTAAAAGTTATAATTTTTTGTTCACGTGCTCCATCATTTTCCAATAGCTGGCTGACAGAGGCTTACTCCCCGCCTTGGTCTATCTTCCCATATATCACCTTAGATTCACTAGATAAAACTAATAAAAAACTAATGTCCTATACTCCTCTGCCTCTTCCTCTCCTTATAGAACTATTATATAGAACTACAAGAAAGCGCTCTCTGTCTTGCCATCTGTTTAAAGAGTCCTGTGACTGTTCTCCCCCATGGTCCCTTATCCTTAGCAACCACTAATCTGTTAGAATTTATTTTTTTGTTTTGAAACGTAACATAATTCAGTGTATTTTAAATCGACTTTCAAAACTGACTTTTTTTTCACTCAGTCTTTGAGATCCATCCAAGTTATTGAGCATGTATGTCAGTAAGCAGTTCATTTTTTGTTTCTCTTGTTTTTAGTAAACTTTATCTTTTAGACTGGTTTTAGGTTCATAGCAATATTGAATAGAGGGTACAGAGATTTGTCATATGCCTTCAGCCCTTGGAATATATAGTCTCCTCCATTTTTAACATCCCCATTTAATATTGGCACATCATCATCATCCGAAGTCCAAAGTTTATACTAGAATTCAGTCTTGGTGTTATACATTCTGTGGATTTGCACAAATTATAAAACCTGTGTTTACAGTTACACTGTGGTACAGAGTAATTGTCTGACCTAAAAATCCTCACCTGTTAACTGACACTCCTCCCTAACCCCAGCAACTACTGAACTTTCTGTTGTCTCCAGCATTTTGCCTTTTAAAATTTCTTCTAGATTTTTTATACTTTTACGTTTTACATTTAGAACTGCTTCCCACTGCCTACTTTCCCTCTCGTAACCATCAGTTTGTTCTCTAGAATTACAAGTCTCTTAAATTACTCATATGAGTAAAATCACGTGATATTTGTCTTTCTCTGACTCACTTGTTTTGCTTAGCATTTTACCTGTTGAGTTAATTTTTGTGCCAAGTATTAGATCCATGTCTAGATTCATTTTTTCATATATGGCTGTCCCACTTGTTTGACATCCACCATTTGTTAGGAGAGACTATCTTTGCTTCAGTGTATTGCCTTGTTCATTTGTCAAATGTCAGTAAGCTATATATGAATCTATTTCTGTGGGCTCTGTTATATGGACATATCTAATTGCCAATCACATTATCTTGATTACGATAGCTTTTAAATTTAAGTGTTAAAGTTTAAAGTGTTAACGTTTAAGTGTAATTTTATTCTTCAGCACTTTTGTTGGCTATTTTTAGTGTATTGCCTCTCCATAAAAAGTTTAGAATTAATGTGTTGATACACATAAAGTAACTTACTGGGATTTTGGTTGGCATTTTTCTTAATCTTATAATAGGTTTAGAAAGAGCTGACATCTTATCTTTTGGGTATTCCCATCCACGAACTTGGACTATCTGTCCATCTATCCATTTATGTAGTCCTTTGATTTTGTTCATCAGAATTTTGTAATTTTCTTCCTGTTAATTTTGTATATATTTTGTTAGGATTTTATCTATTTTATTTTTAGGGATGCTAATGTAAATGGTTTGTGTTTTTAATTTCAAATTCTAGTTTATTGGTGGCATACAGGAAAATGATTGATTTTTGTATCTTAACCTCAGATCTACAGCCTACTATAGTTGTTTACTAGTTCTAGGACTTTTGATTACTTCCTTTGGATGTCCTAAATAAATAGTTATATAATGTGCAAGTAAAGATGGTTTTATTCTTTCATTCTTAATTGTCATCTTTCATTTCCTTTGTGTTACTACATTAGATTGGATTTCCATTATGTTCAAAAGCAAGGGTGAGAGGGTGTCTTTTACCTTTTCCTAACCTTATAGAACTATTATATAGAACTACAAGAAAGTGCAAGTTGAAAAGCATTTTGTTTCTCACCATTAATTATGATGTTAACTATGGGGTTTTGATTATTTTTAAATTATACATGGGATTCTTCATGATAGCCCATCTTTCATGTCTGGTATTTGTCATTTGTACACTCTTTTTTTATTGCTAGAGGCTGCTTTTATTGATGTGTTCAAAGAACCAGCTTCTTGGTTTCATTAGTTTATTCTTGATTTCCTATTTCCAATTTCATTGATTTAGCATACTTTTTTAATGCTAAATAGCATTCTATCATGTGCATGCAGCAATGTTTAACCATTCACCTATTATAAAACATTTTGGGGGTACCTGGCTGGCTCAGTTGGTGGAGCATGCATGACTCTTGATCTTGGGATGGGTTCGAGGCCCACATTGGATGTAGACATTACTTAAATAAATAAATATATTTTTTTAAATTTTGGTTGCTTCTAGTTTGGGACTATAAAATAAAAAAGCTGCTAAGAACAATTATGTACAGGTTTTTATCAGATGTAAGTTCTCTTTTCTCTGGGACATATGCCTGGGTAAGTGATTACTGAGTTATAACGGTATTTGTTTAGTTATCTTAAAATATGCTAACCTATCTTTCTAGAGTATCTACGGTTTTATATTTCTACCAAGGGTAGATAAGAAATCTACTTTCTTATCCTCATCAATATGTGTGATTGGGGCTTTTTTTTAAGGTCTTCCAAGTTTTTATTTAAATTCAATTTAGATAACATATAGTGTAATATTGGTTTCACGGTAGGAATTTAGTGGCTCAGTTATCAGAGTTGGAATTTAGTGATTCATCGGTTGCATATAACAGCTGGTGCTTATTCCATCCCATGATCTCTTTAATAATGCCCATCACACAATTACCCCATCTCCCCACCCACCTCCCTTCCAGCAGCCCTATTTGTTCTCTATTGTTGACTCTCTTGTGATTTGTTTCCCTCTCTGTTTTTTGGGTTTTGTTTTTCTTAAGATTTTATTTATTTATTTGAGAGACAGAGACAAACAGCAGCAGAGGAGGAAGGACACAGAACAGAGAAGGGGCAGAAGGAGAGGGAGAAGCAGACTCTCTGCTGATCATCCTCTATACAGGACTCAATCCCAGAACCCTGGTATTAACTGAGCCGAAAGCAGATGCTTAATGACTGAGCTACCCAGGCACCCTTCTCTCTCTGTTTTTATCTTATTTTACTTTTCCTTCTCTTCTCATACATTCTGTTTTGTTTCTTAAATTCCACGTCAGTGAAACCACATGGTATTTGTCCTCCTCTGACTGACTTATCGAGCTTACCATAGTATTCTCTAGCTCCATCTACATCATTGCAAATGCAGGATTTCATTCTTTTTGATGCCTAAGGCTATTTCTTATTTTAGCTGTTCTAATAGATGATAGTGATCTTGCATTTCCCTAATAGCTGCTGTTGAACTAAATGAAAATGAAACATAAACAAAATTTGTGGTATTTTTCTAAGCAGTGCTTTGGGAGAGAGATTGATAGCACCAAAAGCTTCCATTAGAACAGAATGAAATCCCAGATTTATAATTAACCTCCCAAGTTAAGATACAAGAAAAAGGAGAGCAAAGTTAATTCAAAGCAGGCAGAGAGGAAACAATGACATTAAAACCAGAAACATGGTGGAGAGAATCAGTGAAATGAAAAGTGATTTTTCAAACAGATCTAGAAATTAACAAAGCTTAGGAAGACTGAGAAAAGAAGACTAAAGGCACAAGTTACTGATTTCAAGAATGATCTTGTAGCTATAAGTCAAGATGCTGACAATATCAAAATAGAGAATACTATAAGCAGCTTTACATAAATAAGAGAACATAGATAAGATCATGGATATCTTGAGCAATGCAGACTATTAAAAGTCACCCAGTATGGATTACTTACATTGAATGTCCATAGCTATTAAATAAGTTGAATTTATATTTTAAAAACTTGAGAAAGGGGACGGCTATGTGGCTCAGTTGGTTAAGCGTCTATCTTTGGCTCAGGTCATGATCCCAGGGTCCTGGGATAAAGCCACACATCGGGCTCCCTGCTCTGTAGGAAAGCCTTCTTCTCCCTCTCCCACTCCCCCTCCTGTGTTCCTTCTCTCACTGTGTCTCTCTCTGTCGAATAAATAAAACCTTAAAAAAAAAAAAAGAACATTCCATGTTCGTATTTATAATACTTAACAGAGTAAAGATGCTAACTGCTCAAATTTGTATATTGCTGGGTGAAGGGAGGGCTAAGTAAGTGAAATACAGTTAGAGATCCAAGAAAAAGATACATGCAAATATGTCTAAGATTTTTTGCGAAGATAAAAAAGTTCAGTGGATTATACGCTTTTCAATAAATAGTACTAGAGCAGTTCAATGTCTTTAGTCAAAAAAAAAAAAGTGAGTCTACTCTTAACCCAGGCACCTGTTATTCAAATTATACACTTCAGGGTGCCTGGCTGACTCAGGCAGTGGAGTATTGAACCCTTGATTTCATGGTTATAAGTTTGAGCCCCACATTGGGTATAGAGATTACTTTAAAAAAATTAAATTAAAAAGTAAAATGTACACTTTATACTCAACATTTGTGTATATTCACATTTTGAGTACATGCTCAAAATGTACATACATTTGAGTGTTAAATGGATCAGATAAACTTCTTAAAAGGAAACAGGCAAAATTTTTTAAGACCTAGTACTTGAGATGTTTTTAGATATTATGCTAAAATTCATAAAAAGGAAAATGTAATTCATGAAAAGGAAAGGTTGGAATATTACAGTTCATCAAAATTAAAAATAATTGCTCTGCAAAAGATCTGTTAAGAGGATCAAAAGAAAAGCTACTCTCTCCGCCCGACCGCCGCCGCGCCGCCATCATGGACACGAGTCGCGTGCAGCCCATCAAGTTGGCCAGGGTCACCAAGGTTCTGGGCAGGACCAGCTCGCAGGGACAGTGCACACAGGTGCGCGTGGAGTTCATGGACGACACGAGCCGCTCCATCATCTGCAACGTGAAAGGCCCCGTTCGAGAGGGCGACGTGCTCACCCTGTTGGAGTCAGAGCGGGAAGCTCGGAGGTTGCGCTGAAGGTTGGGTTGGGTCCTGGATGTCTCGGACGACTACTTGACTTACAGGGATGATCTGCAATTGGCAATAAAGTGTTTGTGCCGTATGTAAAAAAAAAAAAAGAAAAGCTACTGACTCATAGATAATACATTTGTTCTTGAACAACATGAGTATAAATTGCCAGAGTCCATTTGCACACAATTTTTTTAATAAGTACAATACTGTTTTCTTTTTAATTTTCCTAATAACATAGTAGAAATACAGAATATAATATGTATACAAACTCTGTGTTAAGTGGCTGTTCATGTTTTTGGTAAAGCTTGTAGTCAACAGTAGGCTATTAGTAGTTAAATTTTGGGGGAGTCTGAATTTGTACACAGATTTTCAACTGGACAGGGGAATTGACACCCCAATCCTGCATTTCTTAAGGATCAACTGTTTGCAAATCATATGTCTAGTAAGAAACTAGAAGGTATGAAGAGTTTTCAAAAGCTCAACAGTTAAAAACATATGATCCATCTATAAAATGAGAACGACATGAAGAGCATATACGTAGGCAAATAAACATAGCCCGTATATTTCATTAGGTTTGGCTTTCAAATCATATTTCCAGTATATACGTTATATAAAGTCTACATTTCCTCACTTTGATACCTGTATTTGGGAGTTTTCCTAAGGTTATTTGAGCCTTGTTTTTGGGTAAGTTCTATTTTCGTACAACCAGTTTTATCTGCTTTGTAATGACAGTCATTTTAATTTCAACTGGTAATCTCATTTCAAAATTGTGGAATCATCAAGTTTTGAAGCCACTTTACAGCAAGAATTACTTTCGAAGTGATTTAACTGTTGGAAGGCAGTGACTTGAATGTTCAAATATTAATCTTAAAACTGATTGTTTCTTGATTGTTAGACATGTTTCCTTTGTGTTTAAGTTTTAATTTATCTTAAATCTGATTGCTTCTTGATTATTAGACATGTTTCCTTTGTTGACTGTCCGGGCCATGATATTTTGATGGCCACTATGCTGAATGGTGCAGCAGTAATGGATGCAGCTCTTCTGCTAATAGGTAAATAGCATCAGAATTGATTTGACAAATTTCTATGGAACCGATCCCAATTAGAATAATTTAAAGGGGAACTAGGGCCTTTAGTGGCCATAAATGGGAACTAATAGGTCACCCAAATTAACATCCATGTGTGCCAACTGTGATAAAATACCAGGCAAGATGAACCTGGGGCTGATATCTAGTGAGAATTCTTATGGTAGTATGCCTCTCAACTCCCAAAAAGTTGTTTTTAACATCAACGGGGCTTTCAACCTATTATTGTTTATTATTTAGAGTTTTTCATATAAAAGTATGCTAGGTTGGGACATCTGGGTGGCTCAGTCAGTTAAGTGGCTGCCTTCAGCTCAGGTCATGATCCTAGAGTCCTGGAATCAAGCCCTGGATTGGACTCCCTGCTGAGCGGGGAGCCTGCTTCTCCCTCTCCCTCTGGCTGCCACTCTGCCTGCTTGTACTCTCTCTGTCAAATAAATAAATCTTTAAAAATGAAAGAAAAAAATTTTAAAAACAACTATAAAAAAAGTATGCTAGGTTGAAAGAGGGTATTTTTTAATATCTCTGGGTTGTCTGTGGTGTTATTGAGTAATGGTTTTTTAGCTATAACTCTTAGTCATATGAAATGCTGGCATAAGGGCTTGCCTGCATGGAGGTTTTCAAAGATACGTTTTTTTTCCATGTGTGAACTGCCAAGAGATTTTGTGATTGCAGGCTACATGGAGTTTCAGGCCAAATGTAAAGTTAAAGAGATGTTTCCACCCAAGACTGCCTTTAGTTCTGACACCAAATGGAAGTTTGGGAAGTTCCCTGAACCATCCTTAGGTTGATAATTTATTAGATTCATTCCTCACTGAAAGCTGTTCCACTCAACACTTATCATTTATTATAGGAAAGAGTTCATATTAAGGTGACCCAAAGGGAGAGACACATAGGTCAGTCCATAGGGTTTCAACCATGAAATTTCTATTGCCCTTTTTCTGGAGGCAGAGGTTATTCTGTCAGCATCATTTATAATATTAATCATGAAATATTCCAAACCAAGGAAAATCACCTGAGTTTTCGTGTTGGAAGTTTCTACTGAGGTGCCATTATATAAGCTTAAGTAACAAATTACCCTCATGGTTGATTTGAGTCTCTAGATCTACCTAGACCTCATGTCCCCAATACCTCCACCTAAATCAGACTTTCTCTGGCATAACCAGCCTCTGAGATTATCAAGTTTGGAACCCTCCCCTAAGATCTGGTATAGTGCACCCCAAACCTAAATAAGGACATTCTTATCAGGAATGATATGTTTTATCTTCAAGAAGCCCAAGACAAAGACCAATTTGGGCAAGGCCAGATGCTTTCCTACACAGGACTGTACTTTTCAAGGAGTATGGTACAAGGCACTAAATATTACAACTTGGGGAAGATGATCATTGGGGTACTAAAAATTATGTAGTTTATAATGTGTAGTTGGTTATTTTTGCAGATAGTTTTCCTTTTTGTTATTAAGAGCCATAACTGCTACCTGTTGCTATATGGCAAAGAACCTCAAAATCTAGCAGCTTAGAATAACCGATATTTAATCATTGTTTCTGACTGGAGTTTTGTTATCTATAGCTAAAAATCTCTAAATTTACAATAATATGTCAGCAGGAGGTGCAGTTATATCAAGACATCTGGGGCTAGAGAGTCTGATTTCAAATTCACTCAGATCTCAGTTTCTCGTCACGTGGGCCTTTCCATAAGTTGTCCAGTTGTCTTCACAACATTTCACCTGTTTTGAGAGAAACAGCTTCCAAGTGGGAAGCCAGAGTCTTTGTGATCTAACTTGAAAAGTGACATCCCATCACTTCTGCAATATTTTCTTTGTTATTCGATGGCTTTCCAGTGTTTAAAGGGAACAATTTTACAAAGGTGTGACTATCAGAGCATGGGGATTACTGGGAACCATCTTTGTGGTTGTCTTCTATAGGCTTGAATGATTGTAATTCATAGACTGTATTAAGCTACTTTCCCTCTTAACTAGTCTCCAGATTGGGCCAGAATATCCTAGGACTTGATAGAACTGGAGGGATATATATTATATCTGAGTAAAAGCCATAAAGACTTTGAAAGAAGCTGAATTTGTTAATCCAAGTGTTATGCTTAGGATAAAGGTTTAAAAGACTGAGAGAATCCAGGGAAATCAGTTGTGAAGTCTAAACAGGGCCTCACAGAAATACTTGGCAATGGTATAAGGAATTTTCTTTGAATGAGACATCCAAAAGTTTCTTTATTGGATGCCAGCTAACTCTTACTACTCATTTTGTTTGTTTTTTATTCTTCATCATCAATTTAGCGGGTAATGAATCTTGTCCTCAACCTCAGACTTCTGAACACCTGGCTGCCATAGAAATAATGAAACTGAAACATATTTTGATTCTGCAAAATAAAAGTGATTTGGTAAAAGAGAGTCAAGCTAAAGAACAGTATGAACAGATACTTGCATTTGTACAAGGTAAGATGCTATGATATTTAATAAACATATGAGTCATTTTGAGAGTTACTTAACCCAGAAATCTGAATGTAATTGTCAAAAACAAAGTAAATTGATGAGTTACAAGGCTTTTTCTCTGCCCACTACTTAACACTTTTGTTGCTTTTACCCAACTGATAGAAGCAGTGAAATGTTTCTGAATTTGATTAAAATGCATGTCAGCCAGAAAAGAAGTTCTAGTCTATAAATGTTACCAATTGGGGGGGGTTGTTTTGAGAAGTAAACACTTTGAAAAAAAAATTGTTTTTTGGGGCACTTGGGTGGCTCAGTCATTTAAGCATCTGCCTTGGGTCATGATCCCAGAGTCCTCAGATCGAGTCCCACATTGGGCTCCCTCCTCAGTGGGGAGTCTTCCTCTCCCTCTTCTTCTGTCTGTTCATGCTCTCTTTGCTCACTCTCTCAAATCAATAAATAAAATCTTTTGAAAAAATTTTTGGCAATATAATAAGTTTTTATTATGATAAAAGTATGAAACACTTCATGAATTTGGGTTTCATCTTTGAGTATGAAAATCTTCTCTATATCAATGCTAATCTTCTCTATATCAATAAAATTTTAGCACATATGCTGCTGCCAACACTGGCACCAATCATATGTTTTAAAACCTGTTTTTCTGGGGCATCTGGGTGACTCAGTTGGTTAAGCATCTGCCTTTAGCTCAGATCATGATCTTGGGATCCTGGAACCAGCTCCACATGGGGCTCCTTGCTCATGGGGGAATCGGCTTCTCCCTCTGCTGCTCCCCCTCCTTGTGCTTTCTCTATATGGCAAATAAATAAATAAAATCTTTTAAAAAATAATAATAAATAAAAACTTTTTCCCAATGATAGTAAAATTAATGAAGCCATCTTTTTTATTTCTTGGTTTTTGTTCTAATTTTTGACTTTGTTTCTTCTCATTGAGTATGTCTTTCTAGAATTGGAGCTGACAATCTTTATATAGTGGCCCTTTCACTAAAACCTAGTTTTATTTGGAGCAAGACACAATGTATCTTTTCGATATTTGGTTCCTTATCTTTTTTACTTAAGAAACTGTCTATAAGTATGGAGATTCCTCAAAAAGTTGAAAATGGAGCTACCATACGACCTAGCAATCGCACTACCGGGTATTTGTCCTAAAGACACAAAGGTAGTGATCCTCAGGGGCATGTGCACCCAAATGTTTATAGCAGCAATGTCCACAATACCAAACTATGGAAAGAACCTAGATGTCCATCAACAGATGAATGGATAAAGAAGATGTGGTATATATACACAATGGAATACTATGCAGCTATCAAAAGAAACGAAGTCTTGTCGTTTGCAATGACATGGGTGGAACTGGAGGGTATTATGCTGAGTGAAATAAGTCAATCAGAGAAAGACAGTTATCATATCTCTCTGATATGAGGAACTTGAGGGGCAGGGTGGGGGGTTGTGGAGTGTAGGGAGGGAAAAACAATGAAACAAGTTGGGATCGGGAAGGAGACAAACCATAAGAGACTCCTAATCTCACCAAACAAACTGAGGGTTACTGNTAGGGATAGGGTGGACGGGTTATGGACATTGGGGAGGGTTTGTGCTTTGGTGAATGCTGTGAAAGATGTAAGCCTAATGATTCACAGACCTGTACCCCTTGGGCAAAGAATAAAAATAAAATTTAAAAAAAAAAAGAAAGAAACTGTCTATAGGAGCCAGATTAAGTAGGTAATTTTATCCTTTCCAGATAATAGTTTAATTTCATAATTTTCACTTACAGAGTATAATATTCACTTTTAGAGGAGGAAAAAAACCCAAAATATTATGGATGTTTCTAAACAGAATGATCACAATCACTTCTCAGCCTTTTGACTAAGATCAATTTAAACAGAAAGATCACTTATGTTACTGACTTTTCTTTTTTTTAAGATTTTATTTATTCATTTGACACACAGAGAGAGATTACAAGTAGGCAGAGAGGCAGGCAGAGAGAGAGAGAGGAGGAAGCAGGCTCCCCGCTGAGCAGAGAGCCCGATGTGGGCCTCGATCCCAGGACCCTGGGATCATGACCTGAGCCGAAGGCAGTGGCTTTAACCCACTGAGCCACCCAGGTGCCCGTTACTGACATTTATATGAGGGTGTTTAATACCTACTTTAGTGATCATAATTGTTTATCTGATGTGCAAAACAATTTCTATAAAACTGTCAAATTTTGGTATTTTGGGTTTGTCAAATAGGTACAGTAGCTGAAGGAGCTCCTATTATTCCAATATCTGCTCAGCTGAAATATAATATTGAAGTTGTTTGTGAGTATATTGTAAAGAAAATTCCAGTACCTCTAAGAGACTTTACTTCAGAACCCCGACTTATTGGTAAGGACTTAACCTGTTGCCTTTACCTATTGACTGGACATTTTCATATGGTTATTTTTCCCTTCCTAACATCATGAGATATAATGAGTTCCTGGGATTAGGACTTCAGTGTATGTATTAAGGGTGAGGGCACTCCATAATTTAGTATGTAAAAGTCATCCTTTCACATAATCATATAGATATAGTGTTATGTTCTTTCACATTATACTTCATAGACAAAGCGTAAATATGTCACTTACTGATCAAGTTAATTTCATTCTCCATTATAAGTAAAACTGCAGTGGTGATTGGAATAATAATATTTTCGTACGAAGTCACCTCTGAGGTATAGATTTCAAGTAGCTACTCCTGTACAAACACTAAGTTGAATAAGTATTTCTTCTAATTAAAATAACAAGATGAGCTTTATGGTTTTTTCCCCTTCCTCCTTATCTTCCTCATCTTCACAGTTATTAGGTCTTTTGATGTCAACAAACCTGGCTGTGAGGTTGATGACCTTAAAGGTGGTGTGGCTGGTGGCAGCATTTTAAAGGGAGTATTAAAGGTAAACTAAATTGTACATCCTTGTTTTCTTAAATGGAAAAAAGAATGGTTAAACAAAATCTAAGAATATTAAAAATATGTATTTTAAGGGGCGCCTGTGTGGCTCAGTGGGTTAAAGCCTCTGCCTTCGGCTCAGGTCATGATCTCAGGGCCCTGGATTGAGCCCCACATCAGACTCTGCTCAAGAGGGAGCCTGCTTCCTCCTCTCTCTCTGCCTGCCTCTCTACTTCCTTGTGATCTCTCTCTCTATCAAATAAATAAAATCCTTAAAAATAAATAAGTAAATATATGTATTGTAAAAATATATGTATTGTATTTTTTACTGCTTTGTACTTTAAATATGACTGGTATAAATCAAAAATTTCTTGTATGTAAGTGGTTAATTGGTTATTAGCTTTATAACTTCTCCATTTTTAAATTTTTTATCCTTTTAAAATAATATTGAAATTATTGTTGCAATACATGTCTTTTCAGTTTAGCAGTCTATCATTTGGGACTGTTTACATGTAAATGGTAATTGTGTTGTCTCAAATATGTTAATTATTCTTTTTAATTACTCTTTTAGGTGGGCGAGGAGATAGAAGTCAGACCTGGTATCGTTTCCAAAGGTAGTGAAGGAAAACTCATGTGTAAACCAATCTTTTCCAAAATTGTGTCACTTTTTGCAGAACACAGTGATCTTCAGTATGCTGCTCCAGGGGGTCTTATTGGTAAGAATTTTCTTTTCATTTCATCTATAAGCTGTTATTAGTGGTTAGTTATGATACTGATTATGTCAAATGGGTTATCTGAAAGTATATATCTCTGATTAGATATTTTAACTCAAAATGGAAAAGCGGGTTATGCAACCTATATATTATAGGTTGTTTAGTTTGTGATTTTATTATTTATTTATTTATTTTAAAGACTTTACTTATTTATTTGACAGAGTCACAGTGAGGGAGGGAACACAAGGAGGGGGAGTGGGAGGGAGAAGCAGGCTTCCTGCTGAGCAGGGAACTACATCGAGGACTTGATCCCAGGACACCAGGATCATGAAATGAGCCGAATACAGACACTTAATGGCTGAGACATCTAGGTGCCCGAAATCTGGAATATTTTGAACCATTTTTTTCCTTTTATTTATTTTTTATAATTAATTTTTTAATTCCAGTGTAGTTAACATACAGTGTTATCTTAGCTTCAGGTATATACAATGTAGTCCTGTACATTTCTCAGTAATTCACCGTGATAAGTGTACTCTTATTCCCCATCTCCTTAATTAATACCCACTTAATTAATACCCATTAATACCTCCCCTCTGGTAAGTATCAGTTTATTCTCTAGAATTAAGAATCTGGTTTGTTTTTTTGTTTTGTTTCGTTTTGGTCTCTTTTTCTTATTCATTTGTTTTATTTCTTAAATTCCACATATGAGTGAAGTCAAATGTTCTTTGTCTTCCCTGACTTAATTCACTTAGCAGAACCTGTAAATCCATACATGCTGTTGCAAATGACAAGATTTCATTCTTTTTTATGGCTGTTATTCTATTTTGTATATATATCTCTTTTTATCCATTTTATAGAGGGACACAGGCTGCTTCATATTTTGCTTATTATAAATAATGGTTCAGTAAATAGACAGGTGCATATATCTGTTTGAATTAGTGTTTTCATATTCTTTGGGTAAATACCCAGTAGTGGAATTGCTGGATCATATGGTGTCTCTATTTTTAACTTTTTGAGGAACTTCCATGCCATTTTTCAGAGTGGCTGTACCAGTTTACATTCCCACCAACAATGTAAGAGGGTTTCCCTTTCTCTGCATCCTTGCCAACACTTATTTTTTATTTTAGCCATCTTTTTTTTTTTAAGATTTTATTTATTTATGAGAGAGAGAGAGAGAGAGAGCATAAGCAGGGGGAGTGGGAGAGGGAGAAGAAGACTCCCCACTCAGCAGGGATCCCGATGCAGGGCTAAATTCCAGGACCCTGAGATCATGACCTGAGCTGAAGGCAGACGCTTGACTGACTAAGCCACCTAGGCCCCCCTGATTTTAACCGTCTTGACAAGTGTGAGGTTAGAATTTTGATTTGCATTTCTCTTATGAGACGAGTCATGTTGAACATCTTTTCATGTGTATATGGCCATTTACATGTCTTGTTTGGAAGAATGTCTGTACATGTCTTCTGCCCATTTCTTAATTGGATTTTTTGGTTTGGGGGATGTTGAGTTTGTTAAGTTCTTTATATATTTTGGTTACTAACCTCTCACCATGTGTATTACTTGCAAATATCTTCTCCCATTACATAGTTTGCCTTTTAGTTTCCTTTGTTGTTTAAGCCATTATTTTTATTTATATATATTTTTAATATTCTCTGTTACTTTCTTCTCTGCTTTCTGGGATTTTCATTATGCATTTGTTGGTATATTTGATTATGTCATGTGGTTGCTGAGATTGTTCGTTTTTTTCTTTCTAGAATTTTATTTATTTAGAGATTGAGAGGGTGCACAGATGAACATAAGGGGCAGGCAGAGGGAGAGAGAATCTTGAGCAGACTCCTCACTGATCATGGAGCTTGACTCAGGGCTCAATCCCAGGACCCTAATATCACAGTCTAAGCCAAAATCAAGAGTTGTTCACTCAGCCAACTCAGGCACCCTGTTCATTTTTGTTTTTTATTTTTGCTCAGAATGAATGAATAATCTCAATTTACCTACCTTCAAGTTTGCTGATTCTTTTTCAGTATGCTGTTATGCTCCTTTGGTGATTATTCCTTTTCAACTCCAGAATGTCATTTTGTTCTTTTATACTGGTGTATGTCATTGTCGATGATGTCTTAGTGAGACATCATTTTTATACTTAGCTTCAGTTCTTTAGACATCCTTTTCTTTAGTCTTCACACATATTAAAAATATGCGAATTTAGTCTTTGTTTAGTAAGTCTAAGATTTCTAGGACTCCATGATATTGTTTTATTTAATCTATTCATTAAGATTTTATTTATTAGACCATGCATGAGCATGGGGGAGGGGCAGAGGGAGAGGAAGAAGCAGACTGCCCACTGAGCCGGGAACCTAATGTGGGACTCAATTCGAGGACTCTGGGATCATGTCCTGAACTACAGGCAGACACCTAACCAACTGAGTCACCCAGGTGCCCCATGAATTTTTTTAAAATTGCTTTTGTACTTATGTGAAACCCATACTTCTTGCTGTTCCATGTCTCATGACTTTCTCTTGAGAGCAACATTTTAATTGATACAGTGTGTCATCTCTAAAGACTAGATTCTCTCCTCTCCTAAGGGTTTGTTTCTGCTTCTTATGTTAGTTGTTACTGTAATGTCTGTTTTCTTTTCATGTGTACTCACCAAAGGGTAGCTTAGTTTAGTGCATAGCTAGTAATTGAAGAGAAAGAAATTTCCTTAATACTTAGAACCAGTAGTTCTCCCAGTCTTTATTAAAGAGAATCTTTCAGTGCAGGCTTTTAGCTCTCAGCCAGGCAGTTAACTGTCTCATCCTTTATTTCCATTTTAAGACTAATAGACATGAGAACTTATCAGGTCTTTCCTGAGCATGTGCACAGCCTTAAACATGCACATTATTCACTGGATTTGTAGATTTATGTCCAAATTTTCAAAGTTCCCATGGACAGGTGTTGTGTATGTTTCAAAAAGCTTTTGTTAATGTGTTATTTTCCCTACCTGTTATCCTTCAGTTCTCTGAGGAAAAGACTTTTTACGTTAGACATCCAGAAAATCTTGGAAGTGGAATCTTCCAGGAAAATATCAAACTAATCAAATGATAGCCCTTTGGGAATGAGAATTTAAAGATGTAAGCCTGATGATTCACAGACCTGTACCCCTTGGGCAAATAATAAAAATAAAATTAAAAAAAAAAAATAAATAAAAAAAAAAAAAATAAAGGAACTCCAAAAATAAAATAAAAATAAAAGAACTGCAGCCCTGTTCCCTGTATAGTCTTGCTGGTTTTCACAACAAATGCAGGTTGTTAACAGTGCTGTCACAGAGATATTGAATAGTGGTTGACGTAGGACAAGTTAAAATGTGACATTTTTCTGCTGTTACTGAGATACGGATGTTTTTCTTCAGTAAATGCTGCATAGATTGTAGCAAGCCTTTGGCTAAACTCCAGAATTTTAAAAACGTCTCTGACATTTTTGTCAGTTTTTTTCATTGTGTGTATGGAAAACAAAGCTTGGGCCTTTACTGCATCATTTTACTGACACTTATTCTTTGCTAAACTTCATTATATACTGATAATAAAAGTTCACTGTGTGTTGTGGGTTTTTTTATGAATAAGGAAATTCTGAACATTTTCATGTAACCTTTTATTATACGAATGTACAAAAATAGTGTAATGACAATCCTATATACCTGCCAACCAGCATTAACAGTTAACCGGTTTTATTTCTGCAAATCAATCATTATCTGCTTTGTAATTTTTTAATTTTTATTAAGATAAAATATATTATTAAATGGTTGTTTTCTGTTAAACAATTCTCCTTTTATTTATAATTTAAATGAAAATGATCCTTTTATTATTTTTTATTATAAATTTTCATCAAGCCTGTTTCCAGACCTGTTTTTTTTTTTTAGGTAAAACTAGGAGTTAATTGTAGAGAAATTATTCAGGATTTTAATTTTGTAGCTGTGATATGGTATCAATATAAAGTAAGTTGGTTAAGTTTTATAGCTACATGTTGTACTGGTTTGACTAACTTTACCTTTGTAAACATTTTAAGAAATACAAAGTTGAAGTATGTTACTTATTTTATTTTATATCAGGAGTGGGAACAAAAATTGACCCCACTTTGTGCCGGGCTGACAGAATGGTGGGACAGGTACTTGGTGCAGTTGGAGCTTTACCAGAGATCTTCACAGAACTGGAAATCTCCTATTTCCTACTTAGACGGCTTCTAGGTGTACGCACTGAAGGAGACAAGAAAGCTACAAAGGTAAAACCTTATTTTAAATTTTTTTTTAAGAGTTATGTACGTATTGTATTTTATTTAATTAATTATTTATTTATTTAAATTTTATTTATTTATTTGACAGGGAGAGACACAGCAAGAGAGGGAACACAAGCAGGGGGAGTGGGAGAGGGAGAGGCAGGCTTCCTGATAAGCAAGGAGCCTGATGTGGGGCTTGATCCCAGGACCCTGGGATCAGGACCTGAGCCAAAGGCAGACACCTAACTACTGAGCCGCCCAAGTGCCCCAAGATTTATGTATTTATTTTAGAGAGGGAGAGAAGCACACTCCCTGCTAAGTGACTCCTGGTTTTGGCTGAGGTCCTGATATCAGGATTTTGAGATAGAGTTCTAGTCAGACTCCACACTCAGTGCAGAGTCTGCTTGAGATTCTCTGTCCCTCTGCCTATCCCCACTCATGCATGTGCTATCTCTCTGTCTCAAATACATAAATAATTTTAAAAATAATAATCGTAGCAATAAATCAGTAAAACTTGTATTTGTCATTTTGCGGGAAGTTCCTTTAATAAAGATGTACTGTCTGACTTTCAGTGAAATATGAAGACCTTAAAAACACTGATCTGAGTATGACCATGAGCTTGTAAGCACAGACAACAGCAATAAGTAATACAGAGGCTAGTAATTCCAATAATCATATGTGTAAATACTAGAAATAAAACAGCTAAGAGTGATGTAGTAGGTGTTACCCAATTTTATAGAATCCAGAATATTTAAGTACCTACTTTACTTTACAGTAATGGAATTAGACCTCCCATACTGACTTAATTATTGTATTATTCTTGCCTTGCTGCACCTTTCAAGAAATTGTGTAAAACCTCTCTGCCTCTTCAGATTTTAAGAGTTTGGTTGATCTGTGTTATTTTTAATAGCTTATTAAAATGGTAGATCATGTGAATGTTCATTTAGTGCTAGATAAATCTTTTGCTTTGATACCCGTACTGTATATATACTTCAGATCTCGTAAGTGTAATTTGTGCAGAATTTCTTTTTTCCTTTAGAGTTAATTTTTTGCAGTAATATTTGATAAATTCTCACTTTGTATTAGAAAGCATTTTATTAATGTAATGGGGTTTTTTTCCTTAATTTATTTTCCTAGGTGCAAAAGCTGTCTAAGAATGAAGTGCTTATGGTAAACATAGGGTCCCTGTCAACAGGAGGAAGAGTGAGTGCAGTCAAGGCTGATTTGGGTAAAATAGTTCTTACTAATCCTGTGTGCACAGAAGTGGGAGAAAAAATTGCCCTTAGCCGCAGAGTTGAGAAACACTGGCGGTAAGTTTTTCAATTTTGCCCCTGTCTATTACTGGTGTCAAGAAAACAGCAGGGGCACCTGGCTGGCTCAGTTAGCAGAGCACATGACTAGGTTGGGTATAGAGATTCCTAAAAAAAAAAAATGAATACACTTAAAAAACAAAACAACACATTTTCTTTGGTATATTCTTGATGGTATATGTACTCCTGTTCATGTGTACTTTTCCTTTCTTTTTAAGTGTTTCTACATTTTAATTGCTATGTAGTTAACAGTGTTCTATTAGTTTCAGGTATACAATATGATGATTCAGCAATTCTGTGCATCACACTCCTTAATCCCCATCACCTGTTTCACCCATCCCGCCCCCACCACCACCCTCTGGTAACCATTAGTCTGTTCTCTGTAGTTAAGGATCTGTTTTCTTACTTTGTCTCTCTCTCTTTTTTTTTTTTTTTTTTTAAGATTGTATTTATTTATTAGGGAGACAGCATGAGCAGGGGGGAAGGAGAGGCAGACTCCTGCTGAGCAGGAAGCCTGACATTTTTATTTATTTGAGAGAGAGGGAAAGAACGAGCAGGATGAAGGGGCACAGAGGCAGAGGGAGAAGCAGGCTTGGTCCCAGGACACCAGGATTATAACCTAAGCTGGTGACAGACAATTAACAACTAAGCCACCCAGATGCCCCTCATTTTTCCTTTTGCTTATTCATTTTGTTTCAAACTCCAAATATGAGTGAAATATTTGTCTTTATCTGACTGACTTTTTTCACTTAGCATAGTATACTCTAGCTCCATCCATGTTGCTATAAGTGGCAAGATTTAATTCATTTTATGGTTGAATAATATTCCAATATATGTACACCACATCTTTATCTATTCATCAGTTGATGAACCCTTGGCTGCTTCCATCGTTTGGCTATTGTTGATAATGCTGCTATAAATATTGGGGTCCATGTATCCCTCAAATCAGTATTTTTATATCATTTTGATAAATTCCCAGTAGTGCAATTGCTGGGTCTTAAGTTACCCCTATTTTTAACTTTTTGAAGAATTTCCATACTGTCTTCCAGAGTAGCTGTATCAACTTACATTCCCACCAAGAGTACAAGAGAGTTCCTTTTTCTTCACATTCTCACCAGCTTGCTTCATTGCTTTTCCTTGAATTCAGTAGTTTAATTTTTTTTTTAAAGATTTTATTTATTTATTTGACACAGACAGAGAGAGATCACAAGTAGGCAGAGAGGGGGAGAGAGAGAGAGGAGGAAGCAGGCTCCCCGCAGAGCAGGGAGCCCGATGCAGGCCTCGATCCCAGGACCCTGAGATCATGACCTGAGCCAAAGGCAGAGGCTTTAACCCACTGAGCCACCCAGGCGCCCGAATTCAGTAGTTTTCATGGCATATTTGAAGAACTGGAAATCTGTATTTACAACCCTGATTTGTAAGCCTGTATAGTACAGTTTTTTATTCCAGTTACTGCAACTAGCTTTCCTTTAATCTGAGACACATCAGTATAAAATCAAATAATTTAGAATCCATTTTTACTATATTCTTACACCCATATAACTTTGTATTCTTTGTTTGTTTGTTTTAAACCACTGATTAGGGGCTCCTGGGTGGTTCAGTTGGTTCAGCATCTGCCTTCGGCTCAGGTCATGATTCCAGGTCTTGGGATCAAGTCCTATGTCAGGCTCCTTGCTCAGCAGAGAGCCTGCTTTTCCCACTCCCTCTGTGTCCCTCCACCCTGCTCATTCTCTCTCTCAAATAAATAAAAATCTTTAAAATAAATAAAAAGATAAACCACTGTATTAGTTTACATAACCAATACCTTTTATTATTCCAGTATACATTTCTTAAGAATAAGAATAGTGTCTGTAACTTCTTCAGGAATTTTATCATTAACAAAATACTAAAATCTGTACTCTATGTTCCAGTTTTGACATTTGTGTCAGTATTGTTCTTTATTGCATTTTTCTTGAAGCCCAGAACCACACATTTCATTTCCCTTTTGTTTCTATAGTCTTTTTTATTTTTTCAAAGATTTTATTCATTTATTTGACAGAGAGAGAGAGAGACAATGATAGCAGGGACACAAGCAGGGGAAGTGAAAGGGAGAAGCAGGCTTCCTGCTGAGTAGGGAACCCCATGTGGGGCTTGATCCCAGGATGCTGGGTTCATGACCTCAGCCAAAGGCAGACACTTTATGACTGAGCCCCACAGGCATCCCTTTGGTCTTCTTTAATAGCGAACTTTGTTAGCCTTTCTTTATCTTTACATGAATTGACATTTAAATGATAAAACCCAGTCAGTTTCCCTTATTAAATTGAGGTTATATGTTCAAGACCAGAGTACTCTAAAGGTGGTGGTGTATCATTCATAGGAATTACATATCAGGGGAACCTGGGTGGGTCATTTGGTTAAGTGTCTGCTTTCAGCTCAGGTCACGATCCCTGGGTCCTGGGATCAAGACCCACAACGAGCCCCAGCTCACCAGAGAATCTGCTTCTACCTCTGCTTTTTGCTTGTGCACACTTTCTCTGTGTCTCAAATGAATAAATAAAATCTTAAAAAAAAAAAAAAAGGAATCACATTCCAGAAGCACACAGGACATCTAGCTACACCTACAGTGTGAGGTTAATTTTGTGCATCCCATCAGGTGTCTTTTACAAAGTTTCTCTTTTCATGGTTGCAACTAATAAGCCATGTATGTGGAGAACTTTTGAGATTGCAAATACCCTATTTCTTATCAGATTTTCCTTCATTATTATTTTTATTTTTTTATTTTTTGGCAATTAAGTTATCTCCATACCTAGCCTGGGGCTTCAACTCACAACCCCAAGATCAAGAGTCTCATGCTCTGGGTGCCTTGGTGGCTCAGTAAGTTAAGTGTTTGCCTTTAGTTCAGGTCATGATCTCAGGGTCCTGGGACTGAGTCACACATTGGGCTCCCTGCTCAGCGGGGAGTCTGTTTCTCTGTATGCCTCTGTCCCTCCCTCCCACGCACACTCATACTCTGTCTCTCTCTCTTGAATTTATTTTAACAAATAAAATTAAAAAAAAAAAAAAACACTCTCATACTCTACCAACTGAGCCAACCAGGCAACCCCTTTTAATTATTCTCTCCTGGATTGATCTTATCTCAGGGAATAGCAAAATAATGTTTGTTTTCTATAACTCTGCCACTTCTCTACATGTATCATTTGGCATCCCCTTTCCTGTTTATTTAGGTACATATTACAGTGTGGACTCAAAGGTGTTTATTTAGTGAGTTATGATCCATTACTTCTGTTTGTTTTTACTTTGATGGTCATCACCACATTGGTCAATAGAATTCTTTTCACATTTATTCCTAGGTTCTTCTGAAATGACTCCACAGCATTTTCTTATTTTCTAGTATAAATCATCTGGCCTCATCTCATTCTCTGCCTGAGTTATTCCTAGACTCAAGCATTTATGTCTTTGTGTTCAGAAAGAAAGATCTTGATGTGCCCATTGTTCCCAGGCTTCAAAATCCATACATGTGTGACACCTGGTTGTCCTTTTTGCTTTTTCCCAAATTATTTCCTTATCTCTCCTTTCCATTCTGAATAGCATCGTTGTAGCCCAGACTGTCATTATTTCACACTTGTGTTTTTCCCTTTTCAGTGATTTCAGTGCCTGACCAAATATAATCTTTCCAAAACGTTTCATCATACTATTCTCAAAAAATTCTAGTTCCTCATTGCTATAATATTCAAGGGCTTTATGCAACCTTGCTTCAGTCTTCCATGTAAGATGCTTCTTACATGTAAACCCTCATAATTATACTTATCCTTATTTTCAATGTCCTCATTATTCGAGTCTCATCATTTATCACCTAGAAAATTTATCTAATTTACTACTAATATTTAAAAAGTGAGGTTTTGAGGTGCCTGGGTGGCTCAGTCAGTTAGGCATCCAGCTCCTGATTTCAGCACAGGTCATGGTCTCAGGGTCATGAGATTTAGCCCTAAATCAGGCTCTGTGCTGGGCATGGAGCCTGTGTACTATTCTGTCTCCCTTTTACTCTTTCTCTCCCCACCCCCACCCCCACTCACATGTGCACTCTCAAAAAAAAAGTAACATCTTACTACCTTTTAAGTAACTTATCCTGTTCTGTGGTAATTTAAGCTCATTTAATTTTAACATCTCCTCTATTATAAACATTATTTCCACAGTATATAAATAAGTATAAATAATACAGAATTTTCAGAGATCTTTACCATGGAACACATCACTTAGTAGAGTTGAACATTTCTTGAATTACAACTTATGCATGAACGAACACTTGTACTGCTTTTACTTTTTGTTGGTTTTTAAAGATTTTTAAGTATTCTCTACACTTTGTGGGGTGCTTGAGCTTATCAAGAGTGGTTTGCTCTACTGACTGACCCAGCCAGGTATCCCTGCTTTCACCTTCTGGCAGTTTGCTTGATGAACTTATGAACATATATAAATACCTGTATGTATCTGTGTCCCTACAGTCAATTTTTTTTTTGGCCGGGGTAGGGGGTGTAATATGCCATGAAGTGGATTGCTGGATCATAGCCTAATTCTGTCTTTAATTTATGAAGAACCACACACATACTATTTATCAAAAGGTTTTGGTACATTGTGTTTTCATTTTCATTTCTTTTAAGATTTTTTTTTTAAATCAAGATATTTTCTGATTTCCCTTGGTCTGTCTTTCTTGCCTCATTGGTAGTTAAAACATTTATTGTTTAATTTCCACATATTTGTAGATTTTCCCATTTTACTTATGCTACTAATAATTACTAGTTCCACTCCACTGCAGCCAGAAATGGCATTGGAAATTGATTATTTCAACCTTTGTAAATGTAGTAAGACTCATGGCCTGATACACAGTCTACCGGAAAGTGTCTGATAAGGAATTAGCAAAAGGGATATACTGATGTTGGGGTTTTTTTGTTGTTGTTGTTGTTTTTTTAAGATTTTATTTTTATTTATTTGACAGACACAGCAAGAGAGGGAACACAAACAGGGGGAGTGGGAGAGGGAGAAGCAGGCTATCCACCAAGCAGGGAGCCGAATGTAGGGCTCTATCCCAGGACCCTGGGATTGTGACCTGAGCCGAAGGCAGCCACTGAACTACTGAGCCACCCGGGCACCCCTGGTGTTATTGCTTATATGTTCTATATATTTACCTGTGAGGTCCAGTGGGTTATGTTGTTCAAGTCCTCTGCTTCCTTATTGGTTTTCTTTTCCCCTTGTTTTAATCCATATAGAAAGTGGATTTTTTTAAAGATTTTATTTATTGGGCGCCTGGGTGGCTCAGTGGGTTAAAGCCGCTGCCTTCGGCTCAGGACATGATCCCAGGGTCCTGGGATCGAGGCCCACATCGGGCTCTCTGCTCGTCAGGGATCCTGCTTCCTCCTCTCTCCTCTCTCTCTGCCTGCCTCTCTGCCTACTTGTAATCTCGCTCTCTGTGTCAAATAAATAAATAAAATCTTTAAAAAAAAAAAAGATTTTATTTATTTAATTGACAGAAAGACAGCTAGAGAGGGAGCACAAGTAGGGGGAGTGGGAGAGGGAGAAGCAGACTCCCACTGAGCAGGGAGCCCAACACGGGATTTGATTCCAAGACTCTGGGATCATGACCTGAGCCAAAGGCTGATGTTTAGCAACTGAGCCACCCAGGTGCACCTAGAAAGTGGATTATTGAAGTCTCCTCTTATTGTATGACTATTTCTTCTTTCAATTTTGTCAGCATTTCCTTCACGTATGTAAAAGCTCCAGTATTGGGTGTAGATATGTTTTAATTGTTACATCTTCCTCGTAAACTGTTTTATCCTATATATTTCTTTGTCTCTTAAAACAGTTTTTGCATTAAAGTCTATTTTATCTGATAGTAGAATGATAATTGCTGCTTTCTTTTGGTTTGTTTTCATGAAATGCCATTTTGCATCCTATCACTTTCAACTTATGGATGTTGGATTTAAAGCACATATCCTCCAGATATGTCATTTGATCCAGTTTTTTAAGTATTCTGCTAATCTGTGCCCTTCTTTTTTTTTAAGATTTATTTATTTATTTTAGAGAGGGAGAGAGAGAGAAAAGGGGAGAGGCAGAGGGAAAGAATCTCCATGTTGAGCAAGCTTTACCTGGAACTTGATCTCAAGACCCTGAGATCATCACCTGAGCCAAAACCAAAAGTTGTCCTCTCAACCAACTCAACCACTCAGACATCTCCTATCTGTGCCTTTTTATTGAGGAATTGAATCTGTATGCTTTTAAAGTAGTTACTCACATAGAAAGTCATACTGCCATTTTATTACAGTTACCCCCCTCATCCACTATTTAACTTTCCACATTTTTACTTACCTGCTGTCAAGCGCAGTTCAGAAGCAGAAGCAGATGCTCCTGCCTCTTAACAATCATTAGAAGCTCAATACAAATGTAATACTACATCATAATGCCTATGCCATTCACCTTTACTTCATTTCATTTATGCATTTTACCTCATACTATCAAAGAAAGGTGAGTATAGTAAGATATTTTGAGAGACATGATATCCATGTAACTTTCATTATTGTACTTTGCTAGAACTAGTCTTTTCTAGTAGTAGTCGTTCTTAGTCTCCTAATGTACCGGGTTTATCAGTTAAACTATCACAGTTGTGTATGTATGTATGTATAGCAATCTATATACAACTGAGTTTCAGGCACGCCCTGGAGTTTGGGACATATCTCCCACTGATCAGGGAATTACTATATTTGTTTTCCATATGTAGCTTTTTTTTGCTCCTCATTGCTTCCTTACTACCTTCCTTTGTGTTTAGTTGATTTTTTATAGTGACATCAAGGTTAATTCGTGAAAATACAAATGTAAACAGAAAGCAAGCATTAGAAAAAGCACTCTGTGTTTTTTAAAATTAGGAAAGTTGCATCTGAAAAATATATATAAATTAAAAATTAATACCTGATTTATTCACAATAGTTGGCTAATAAATAATCTACCAATCAACTTTCTAGATCATTAACGTCTCTACCTCTTCAAGCAAAAAACATTTAAACATTTTTTTATAGAATATCCCAGGACCCTGGGACCATGACCTGAGCCACCCAGGCACCCTGAGAGAGTTTATTTTAAAAAGTAAAGGTAGGGGGGCAGGGAGTAAACAGGGACCCCTGGGTGGCTCAGTCAGTTAAGCATCTGCCTTCAGCTCGGGTCAAGCCCCACATCAGGCTCCCTGTTCAATGGAAAGTCTTGCTTTCCTCTGCCTGCTGCTTGTGCTCTCTTTCTCTCTCAAATAAATAATATTAAAAAATAAAAATAGGGACGCCTAGGTTGCTCAGTTGGTTAAGGAGCTGCCTTGGGCTCAGGTCACGATCCCAAGGTCCTGGGATTGAGTCCCTCATTGGGCTCCTTGTTCAGTGGGGAGTCTGCTTCTTCCTCTGCCTCTACCTGCCATTCTGCCTGCTTGTGTGCTCTCTCTCTGACAAATAAATAAATAAAATCTTTTTAAAAAATAAAAATAAAGAAATGAAAACTAAACAAATTTTGGAGCAGAAAAAATAATAATTGAAAAACTCACAGGTAAGTAAAAAAATCAGACTGCAGCAGAATACTTTTTCTTATATTTCTCTTTAAATTTGTTTTATGATATTTATTAAACTTTTTTAATTTTTATTTTTAAATTGGGGATTTGGAGGAAAAAAAAAAGCCACCTCTCAGTCTGTGCAGACTGGCACACAGGAAAAGACCTTAGTTGTCAATCCATTATCAAGGCTTATGGTGTTCTGAGGCCATTTCTGAGTAGGCATCTTTTCTAGAGTTATGTGTGTTCTTTCACCCAATTCCCCAATATGCGCAGCCACTTTAAATTTCTTAAGTTTTCTGAATGTCATCCTTTTTCTTTCTGAGAGTGTTTCACTGTATTCCTCTGCTCATAGTCTCTTCCTGCCAGGTATTTTATAAAGTCCCTGTGAAGTGGTCACTCATTCTCTCCCAAATCTTGGCTTTCAGGAGTCTCCAACCTGATATGCAGCTGTGCCACAGTTCTCTTAGCACTCTGAGACAGGACACAAAGTAGTCTGTTGAGTACCCACAGCAGGCCAGAACTTTGAAAACAAGTTCTGCTTGCTCCCTTCAATCTTTGGGGAAACTGGCTTTGTTAGCTGCTTCTTGGGTGTGCCATACCGGGTAAGAAAATTGGCACCAAACTTGCTTCATTTTGAGTGTAGCTGTTTCTCAGTTGGGCAATTGCTTAGTTGCTGCAGATCCAAAACACTGTGTTATTTACTTAGTGTTTCTGTGGGTAAACAGGGACCATCTCCACTCCTCCATATTAATAAGTTTCCTCCTTCCAGTGTATTATTTATGATTGTAGTTTTTCTTTATATTTAAATGGGGTTTTTTTCTAGTTGAGGTTCAAGTACCAATCCACTTTGCTTTGCACATTGAGTAGAGCAGACTTTGTTCCTCTCCTATGAAGAGTAATATGTTGGGGGCCTTACTGGTTTAGTTGGCAGAGCATGGGACTCTTGATCTCAGGGTCATGAGGTTGATCATAGAGATTACTTAAAAAAAAAATGTAGCACAGTGTTTTAAGTGTCTGGCTTTTGATTTTAGCTCAGGTCATGATCTCAGGGCTGAGAGATCGAGCCCTCTGTTGGGCTCCACACTCAGCAGAGTTTGCTTAAGATTCATCCTCTCTCTCTGCCCCTTTCCATTTTCCTCTTTCATTCTCTTTCTCCCTAAAATAAATCTTTTTTTAAACTAATCTGGGAGTACCTGGGTGGCTCAGGTGGTTAAACGTCTACCTTTAGCTCAAGTCATGATCTCAGGATCTTGGGATCAAGTCCCACATCAGGCTCCCTATTCAGCTGGAAGTCTGTTTCTCCCTCTGCTTGCTGCCCCCCTTGCTTATGCATTCTCTCTCTCTGACTAATAGATAAAATATATTTTTTAAAAAATCTTTAAAAAATTAAAAAGTAGGGGTGCCTCCGTGAGCAAGAACCCTGCTTCTCCTTTCTCACTCTCCCTCGCTGTGTCTCTCTTTGTCTGCCAAATAAATAAATAATCTTTTTAAAAAATTAAATAGTAATCTGTTTACAGACTATATGTTCTAGTTACTTTACTTATTTTACTTCCCTTCATTTATTTCCCTTATGGCCACTATAATGTTTTGAGATTTTGTGAAAGTGGTACTTTTCAAAGAGAAAGGTACTGACAATTTTTTTTTTAATTGGGTTGGTATGTTTTATCTAGTGGCATGGTTCCTTATAGGGAAATGAAATGCTTTTATTTCTGATTCAATGAGTACATACATTTTTTTAGACAAAGATATGCATGTCTATGGTGACAACGTCTTCCCTTTTCTTTGGTCATTCATGCTAGCCAGACCCATGTATAAGGCTCTAGGAATCTAAATAGATAATATAGACTTTTTTTTTATAGAGGAACATCTTATGGAAACAGGTGTGAATTTAGAAGATAGTGAAAATCAGTTATGTCAAGATTTTGTGATGATGCTGATGAAATAGATTAAAAATTCATGATTTTTTTTTTTTTGGCAGTTTAATTGGTTGGGGTCAAATAAGAAGAGGAGTAACTATCAAGCCAACAGTTGAAGATGACTGAAGACTATCATTTAAATAGTACATTTGGAAAAAGTTATAATTTCTCTTAACCTGGGGATATAATTTCAAAGCAATACTGGGGAATATATTTCATAGTTCATTACCTTAGTTGAAGCTGTGATGTTATTCTCATCTTCTTGTGTTGAAGATTTAACTTCTAAATAATAGGGTCTACAATAGTTGTGAAGATTGCCATATTGATGAATTTAACCCAACATTTTAGCAGAAGCTAATTATTACTAAACATTATCAGATTTATACATCACTTCATGTTTGAAATGAAACAGCTGTTAAAACCAGCCTTTTCTAAGGTATAAATACCACTCAACCTATCTAAAAGAAAGTTTTGCTTCTTACTTTTTATGATACGTCTTTGAGTATTCTCTAGGCTTGAAGGGATTTTGCACCAGTAAAAACCGAAAATACAAAGTCTTGAAAATAAGCTCATTTTCTACCTCATATATTATCCACCCTTGTCTTTAAAATTTAGAATGAAATTGCTAAGCTTAAATTAAATTGTCTTTTAGAGTGTGAGTGCTCATTTACATAGACAAACCTTTTCTTCCTCTTTTTCTGTTTTTAGATTGGAACACAGAAAGCTAAAACCGCTTGTCCTTAGCCCTTTTATTTCTATACTGATTTCTCTTTGGATTTTCCTGAAATTCAAAGCAGTATTTTCTTATTATAAAATACAGTTTTACCAAATAATTCCAGATAAAGAACATAGCTTTGTAAGCTGTTCATTTGATATAATTAAAACATAATCTAATGCTAGTAATTTTTTCTGCTATCACATAACGAGTATTTTTGCAGTTTTTCTTAAAATAATTGAAGTTATTAATAGTTGGCAAAAATGCCAAAATATAATTTTAATACACATTGAAAAAAATCAGAGCTTACAGAATATGCTGATATTCTAAGCAGTTTGCCAAGGGAAATAAATTATATTTTACCTGTTTTTTAGGTCCCATATTTTCAATAATTATATATCCATTCATTAACTACCCAGTATATAACAGTGTTTAAAAACTGATAACCTGCGATACTACAAAAACTCAAATCTTTTGCACTATTCTATAAACAAAAACAAAAAACACTAAAACACCATTAATGTTAGGCTGTTGGGGATTTACTTATAAATTTGTGTATGTATTTATCCTACAGATTTATCTATTTTAGCTAGAGAGAGAAGACTCCCCCCTGAATGCAGAGCCCAACTGGGGGCTTGATCCAGCAACCATGAAATCAATAGACACCCCTATAGAGATTCTTAATATGAAATCTGAAGAACTCTAGTGCCCTGTGAAGCTACTGGAATCATATCCAAAATTGTTTGAGTGCATTTTCTGGGTGGAATAAAACAATGTTTTTGTTCTTAAATACATTTATGTACCGGGTAGCACAGTCCATTAAGCATCTGACTTTTGTTTCAGTTCAGGTCATGATCTTGGGGTGGGGACTGAGCACCATGTCAGGCTCTGTGCTGAGCAGGGAGTCTGCTGAGGATTCTCTTCCTTTCCCTCTGCCTCTTCCCCTCCGATGCATTCATACTTTGTGTGTGTGTGTGTGTGTCTCTCTCTCTCAAAGTAAAGTAAATCTTTAAGAAAAAAAAGAAAGAAAAAGATATAAGGGTTTCTCAGTTTAAGAATAGAAGCAGTGGAAGTAGCCTTATGCTTAACTCATTAAAAGTGCAGTGTGTAAAAAAAAATAATAATAATTTTACTCTAACCTGTGCTTGAAAAAACTGTTAACTAGGGTGACTGGCTGGCAGAGTAAGTAGAGCCTGTGACTCTCCACCTCTGGCTCATCAGTTCCCATATTAGGCGTGGAGCCTACTTTAAAAAAAAAAGAAAAAAGGGCACCTGGGTGGCTCAGTGGGTTGAAGCCTCTGCCTTTGGCTCAGGTCATGATCTCAGGGTCCTGGGATCAAGGCCCGCATCGGGCTCCCTGCTTAGTGGGGAGTCTGCTTCCTCCTCTCTCTCTACCTGCCTCTCTGCCTACTTGTGATCCCTCTCTCTGCATCAAATAAATAAATAAAATCTTTTTTAAAATAAATAAATAAAATTAAAAGAAAAAAAAGAAAATTTATTAAGTACTTACTGTGTATTTCACACCAAGTTATATAGAGCAGTTTGTTAAAAAAAATCACACTTAGCTAAGTCCAAATATACTTATCCCCATTTTAAACCAAAGAAACTGAGGGTCAGAGAAGTTTGCTCAAGTCTCTAACAGAATTGGAAATCTAACTTGCATAATTTACTGCCAAGTTTATACCCTTAATCATAAAATCACACTGCCTCTCTTGGACAGTTTATTTGCACTTGTTAGGTTCAGTGATTTATACTTTCCAATGAGATACAGCTTCATAAGTGTGTCATTCAATAGCATTTCATTCTTCCTTACTTATTCTTACTTATTTTAATGTTACTTGTTCTCTTATTATTTTTAGTGCTGTTCTATTAGTTTTAAGATGTCCCTTTATGTAGAGAGCTCATGAATTTCCCCTATGGTTTTATGCATCTTTGCTTTAAATGTATTTAGATTAAGTACAAGTAAGTTGGACAGATTGTCTTTTACCCTAATGAAATAAAAGTCTCATACTGTTTTTTGGTTAGTAAAACTTATCTGCTATTAGTGTATCTATGCCAGTGAGAGTCTGCCTATAGTATATCTTTTAAATTTTGGCCTTTGATTTCAGCTGTAATTTTAGTCAATATTGAAGCATTTGGGAGTTAATTTTTTTATTATTATTTCTGTTGGAAGATCAGAAATATTTAGGGTCACCTTGGTGGCTCAGTCCGTCTCCCTTCAGCTCAGGTCGTGGTCCCAAGTCCCTCCTCATCAGAGAGCTTTTCTTCCCCCTCTCTCTGTGCCCCTCTTCTGCCTGTTTGTCTCTTCTCTCTCTCTCTCTCCCCAATAAATAAGTAAAAAAAATTTTTTTTAAGATTTAATCTATTTATTTTTGACAGAGAGAGAGATCACAAGCAGGGGTTAAGGGTAGAAGGAGAAGCAGACTCCCCACTGAGCAGGGAGCCTGATGCAGGACTCCATCCCAGAACCCTAGGATCATGACCTGAGCCAAAGGCAGACCTTAACTGACTGAGCCACCCAGGCGCCCAAGTAAAATTTTTTTTAAAAGAAGTATTTACGTTTGTGTTCCTGTAGGATACAATGAGCAAAGAGCACTTTTAACTGCTTTCTTCAGCCATAATACGATGTATAGTCTATACTGTGTCATTGGTCCTTTATCAAAAAAAGGAGTTTGAGACAGGCATAAACTCTGTATTTGACATAGGAATTGTCCTGTATTAAGGTCATTGGGAGAACATATTGAGCTTTTCCTATAAACTTTCTGGAAATTTAGTGTGGTTGGCCATTGAACATTGAGGTTTGAATTACGTAGGTCCACTTAACATGGATTTTTTACAGTAAGTACTATAAAATATTTTACTTACCTTACAATTATGCTTTCCTTACAATTATACTTTTCTTTAGCTGACTTTATTTTAAGAATACATAATACATATACAAGGTATGTGTTAAGTGACTGTTACCACTAAGGCTTCCAGTCATCAGTAGACTTTTAGGTAAGTTTTGGAAGAGTCAGCAATTATATGTGGATTTTGGCTGCACAAGTATCAGCACCCTTAAACCCTGCATTGTTCAAGGGTCAACTGTAATTCTTCTAAATTTAATTTTGTATAAGATATTTCTCTTCACATAATGGTTTTTTTCTAAGTAGGCCCCACACTGGAGCCCAGTGTGAGGCTTGAGTTCATGATCCTGAAATTAAGACCTGAACTTGATCAAGACCCAAGCTGAGATCAAGAGTCAGATGCTGAACTAACTGAGCCACCCAGGTGCCCATGTGTAAAATATTTCTGTTTGAAACATTTATGCAACTGATGTATGAGGAGTAAAAGGTCCACTGCTCTTTCTGTGATCATTTATTTATAGCTATGGAAGCATCTAAACCTTTAAAAAATGGATGGATTACAGGGAGGTGGTTGTTTCAAAGGATAAACAGATGGTTAAAAAGTAGCTTTTCCTGTCATTTCTTCTTAGTACTTGCTCATTGGAAAAAAAGGTGAATGATAGAAATAGTTTTTCAGGTATAGCCTGTTCCTGATGTGTACAAACCAACTTTTAGTTCTCATGTATGTGACAGAAGTGAGGCCCAAAAGAAAGGAAAACTTAAGAACTATGAGAAATTTTAAATAAATGGGGAAAAGTACAAATGAAGAATATTGCTGCTGGTAGTAGTAGCAATGGTGATAATTATTTGGATTCTAAGTATGCAAGGTGATAAAATTTCACTAAGGGGTCCTCTCTCTTGTGCTATTTAAATGTTACACATATAAAATACTATAGGAGTAGAAATAGCAAAAGTGAAAAGATAGTCTCATTGACCTTTCTCATGCCACACTCAGGAATTGCGGGGGGGGGGGGGGG